>KV426200.1:0-73189 GCA_001632375.1 Exidia glandulosa HHB12029 | reverse complement strand
TGGTAAGCCCGGCAAAAATGGTGTTGCCGGCGAAGAGGTCGATAACCGCAGGCTTCTCGGTGAAGCGCTCGCCTTGAGCCTTGCAGCGCTGAGACGCAGCGTCAAGGATGCTCTTAGCATCAGGGCTCGTCTTCCACTCCGCGCCTTCCACAGGCTCCTGGAGCGCCTTGTGGATCGCGTTGAAGACATCTCCTGCGGTCACGCCCTGAGACTTCTTGCTCGCGGACACGTCGATCACTCGGTCGGGGCAGTTCGAGCTGAGGGGCACCTCAATGATGATCGACAGATTGCAATTGTTGACTTTCTTGTCGCTGAAGATTGGCGTGTCCAGCTGTGCCGTCTTGAGGAGCTTGGACTTGTCGGCGCGCACGCTGACATCCCACTTGAGGCACTGCGCGCCGGGAAGAACGAGGTCTACAAGCGAGTCAGAGCTTAGACAGCACGTCGTAGGCCATGTGCGTACTGGAAATCTGCATGATGTTGCTGGAAGGTGTATTGGACGGGGTAAAAGTTTGAGAGGGCGGGACAGCAGTGCGAGGAGAGGGGCAAGCCGCAATGTTGGAGCGGGCCTTGACTCGAGCGACCACACAGTTAATATAGGGAATGTGTGTCCTCGCAAACCCGCTCTGCTGTGTGTGCACTCTGCCTTGGGATCCCCTCGCGGAATCACGGCTTCGGGGAGCTGATGTTAGGCGGCGCGATTGAATGCCTCGGAACGCAAATGCGCGTTTCATGACTCGCGCGGACATGTCGCAGGCACATTCGTACGGCCCCAGGAGCTCTGACTCAGGCTCTCGAGGACGATTTTGGACTGCTCCCGTTTTGCACTTCCGGTGGCAATGTCGGGATGATGCTTCCGAGGAGGCGGCGCAGACAAATGTCCGTCAGCTCTGTGTAAGAGCGTGTATCATGGCAGGTTCCTGTGGACAAAGTGGATCTTAGGATGAAGAAGATGACACAAGACTGAGGAATTCGGTTGCATTCGGCTGGCAACAAATGCCGGACAACATGGAAGCCGTATGGGGAGGCCGAGGAAACGTATTACAGCACCCGTGACGTCGCGGGCGATGCCTCATCGCCGAGTCGCGATCCCCTCGCTGTTCTCCAGCCCGCAGTCGCTCTGCCGGCTGAGGATTACTCGATGTCGTCCTGCGCTGTGCGAACGAGCTCGGCGTGTTTCTCCGACCGTGGCGTTATGACGCACGAGAAAGGAGCAGGGACACTTCGAAGCAGTAGTAAGAACACTCTCCGTCGCTTGGATTAAACATCAACATACGCTACCAAACCACTGTGCATTTCCTCAGTCGGAATGATTGGCTTGCCGTTAACGTCCAGCTCGCACGCGAGGTCGAAACAGGATAGAAGGCCTGCCGCAGCGAACCAAAGAGTCGAATCTGCGAAGTAGCGTCCCGGACAGATTCTGCGTCCCCATCCAAACATCGTGACGCTTGGATATTCCGCAGACGGGTCTAGACGCCCGTTGGCATCCAAGTATCTCTCGGGCTTGAATGCGTCCGGGTCAGGGAAACGCTTTGGATCGCGTAAAATCGCCCTGATGCAGAATTGGAGTGGATTATGTACGATCCTCAGGTAACGCACCAGCTGTTGACGATGATTGTAGTACCCTGCGTTATCCTGAATCCGCGATACTCATCGTCCTGCGAAGTACAGTGCGGCACGCCTGTTTCAACAATGTTAATGCTACAGAGTCCACCATCCCAAAATGCCACACATACCAAGTGGCGCAACGGGGTAAAGCCTGCACGACTCAAGGATGCAAGCGTCCAGAAAGGGCGTTTGCGCCCGATCGGCGTATTCAGGAAGCCGCGCGTCACCTACTGCGCGATTCAGCTCCTCTTGCACCTTTCGGCATGCTGTAGAGTTTCGAAGCATTGCCATAATGAAGGACATGATCTGCGCTGTGATCTAGAAGTGTGAGGTCGGAACTCGGGACTCGGGATCTCAAGCGTTGCTTGAGCCTTACTGTATCAACTGCAGCTGCCCAGAACTCGTTCAGTGCCTGACACGCGCAAGCAGAGATCACTAACCTAGGTACATTGCACCAGCTGAGTTCTTGATGAGGTCATCGCTGGAGATGTCCCCGTCGGAGGAATTCAATGAATCAAGTACCAGCGAGGCATGGGCGCGACCTTCGCGCTAACAGATGTCAATTTGCCGTCACACAAGGTGAAGTATAAGGCTCACAACAGCCTCCTTCGCAACCGTATATGGCGTCTCTTTCATCCCGGAGGAGAGTGCGCGACTTTCGCGTGCGATGCGCTGGAATCCAGCGCCTGGGAACCACTCCGGAACGTGCTTCACTACGAGAAGCGTGGGTGAAGGTCAAAACGCGAAAGGAAGACGCACGAAACGGGAACCAGTCTACAGCGAAGGACCCAGGAAGACCGGCTGCTATGATACTGTTAGACGCCTTGTCCGCGAGAACGACGAGAGGGTCCCCGTGTCTGGCGATATCGATCCCATAAGCCATCGTGAGGACATTTGCGGCGGCAGCTCTGCGAATGTAGTCCTCGAATTTCGATGGTACCGCAAGGACATCACTGAGAAAGAGTCGTGTGTTCTTGCGAAGAAGACTAGTATGCTGCGACGAGATGGAGTTCCCAAAATAGCGCTGTAGCACTCGACGGTGCGCTTTCCACACAGGACCATAATCCATGAAACCGATGTTCCATGACCAGCCCATCCTGATGTTTATCAACTGGAGAGTCGCAGGAGGGTAAAACCCACACACAAGTCAGATATCATAGGAAGTGGTGGGCGACCCGAGTAGACGGCACTGCGCTTCTCGCATAGGTCGGATGCGACCTCGGCGTCGTTCACGATTACGAGATGTCTGTAGAGGACCTGCAGGTGGACGATAGGACCTAGGATCCAGTCATTCTAGCATGAAGTACGTAGCGAGTAGTGAAGGATACTTACCGTATCTCGTCCCAAGGTCTCGATACGCTTCCCATTGTTTCACCACTGGGATGTCAGCGATGTTGCCCAAGAGAGGGATAGGCCGTGGTCCTGGCGGGAAGGACAAGCGATTGCGTTCCCGCCATAACCAGGTCGCGAGACACAGCGCCGCAGCCGTAGCCCCAATGACTTCCACAACGGTATTCGATGAGCTCATGGTGGTGGAGAACAGTGGACTAAAGAAATCCGAGACGGGACGGACACTTTACCGCGCACTGGTGGCCGGGACCGGCCATGATGCCCGCTTCCGTCCCGCAGTTGAACGCTGAGCGCTGAGCGCTGAAAGGGAGCTGTGAGAATTTTGGCGACAGCGGTTACAGAATACATATCATCAGGGATCCTGAAATGCTCTAAAATAGCAAGATTGCCGGAGGCATTCGCAGGTCCATCAGCGCTCAGCGCCGATCGCTCGGGCCGCCCCGCCAGCAGCTCGGGTTTCAGGCGTAGAAGTCGAACGATCCCAGACGCAGCAAGAAAAAGTAGGTTATCAAGTCCTTGTGGATCAAACTCTGCAGTGGACCTAAGATAAAATCCCTAGTGAGCGGGATCCTGACCTCCGCGGCATCGGTTTATCCCGAGCTGCCTCCGTGTTCACCCACGAACCTAAAGAAGGGAAATTCGGCGCAGGACAAGATGAATTTCCATTTGGTTAATATATACTGCCCTGTTAAAGGCTGTTCTGTACGAGAAATGGTTCAGGTATCGTAAACCTGACTCTGCAGCAGAGAGGTAGAACCATTTCTGATGGGTACAGTGGCCTGCAACGCGCCGAACCAAATCAAACAGCACCTCGCACAGTATAGTATACTCATCGTTGCTCTTAGTCTCAAGAGAAAGGCACCGCCCCCTGCCGTAAGGTGGGAAAGGATGTAAGCCATCCAGTGATGGCAACTGTCAGGAAGAGACACGCTCGCGGCTTCAAACGACATCCTGCGGTTCCTGTTCTGCTCGCTTTAGACCTTCGACACGCGCAGTCCTACGCTCTTACAGCATCACTATCTCTGCAAGTCTCCAGCGGATAGGTCCGGGAACTTCCTCGGCGGTGTTCCGTATGCGTATTCAGCCTGGGATCCTAAAAAGGGTATTATTGTCGCACATCCCAGAAGACCAAAGTGGCACTACAGTCTGCGAACTTTCGCGGATGCTCTTGTGCTGCATCCGGTCCCTGGCACGGTGGACTGTATGCCAGTGACGGCAGCGACAGGGCTGCGACTGGAGTGGACGCAGTGCCGTGTTGCCGCTGTTTGACCTACCCCACACTTCTTGGGAAGCCTTTATCCTGTATTGCTGGGTACATACAACAGCTCCGACTCGGAGTCATTGACCCAACTCACCGGCAACCCGCTTCGTGCCTCCTCGGGAGGTTTACGCTAAAAGCCACGCGTACTGAACGAGTGCCACGAAGGCAGTCCGCACGTTGCTGGCTTCCTGTATGGTATAGACCACCTTTGGTTGACAATCTCAGCGAACATGTGGCGTGAAGATCCCGCGACGCTACTAGCGCCGTTGACAAGGCGAGGATTTACACCGGCAAATTGAAAGAAGATGAGCCGGCCTTCTAATGCGACGTTGTGACTAAGAGACTGTTAGGCTCTGGCACCGATGTCGAGCGAGGGAGGTTCCTCAATGTCTACGGAATGACCTGGTTTCCAGGTTTGTGACGCAGGTGAACGAGATGCTCAGTCTACATGCAATGATATCCACGCGGGATGAAATGCAGGCAGCTACTTATATCTTTAGTCCCGACGCCGGCACTCGGTTCGTTGTCTTTTGGAAATCAGCCTGCAGAAGAAGAGGCACATACGTGAGTGACAGCATTGCCAGCTCCGCAACGCCGGATGGCCAAGCGAGATCAAACGTTTCCGACGAGGTTCCGTTGCATGATCACCTGCTATAAAGCGCGCGTCTTCCCCGGGCGCCCCCGGCCCTGTCCGCCCCCTTTCCAGCTTTGCACGCTGTACCCACCGCGTCGCCCGACGCAGCGACCACGCATGCATGACGGAGTACCAGCCGACTCTGGAGGAAATTGTCGCCTTCGTGGTCTCTTTTCTTGAGATTGAACGGTCCGCGCGCTATTTCTCGGGTGCGCACGACCAGACGATCTGTCTTTGCTTGACGCTGACACGCGTCCGACAGTCGCGACACTCACGCTGGTAGCATACGAGTACTGTACGCACTCGCCTCCACCGTTCTCGTCCCCGTCCTGACTGCGTACACTCGCAGTCATTACATTTGAACAGGAGGTCGGGCATTGCCCACGCGGTCGCGACGTTCGACTGATGTATCTCTGTGTCTAGGCGGACTACATTTACCATTGGCGAGGAGGCTGGACCGCTCCGAGCATTCTCTTCGTCTTTGTATGTGCTGTAGACCAACCTGCTTCTCTGTTGACGCGCAACCCAGAATCGCTACTTCATCATCGTGCTCTTGATCATCAGTAACCTCAGTTCGTAATCTCCAGCACATCCTTCGTGGTCAGTGACTTAGCCAGACCATCCAGTGCTGCTTTGGCCGGATCCTCCGGACACCGTACGTGATCTCACCGCCCCGCAGAATTGAACTGACCTTTCGTCTCAAGTTGTACGACAGCTCAGCTCGTGTCTGGCCTCATGCTGACTGACGGCTCGCCCTCAGCTGCCTGCATGCTGCGCGGTTCACAGGAGCGAGTGGCATCATCATAACGACCGTAGTGAACAGTGAGTGACGTCGTTGAGTCCTGCATTCGTCCAGCATCCCTGATATCGCACCCAGTCAGCCTCACAATTCGATTATACGCTTTCTGGCACAGGAGTCGATCTATTCTCATCGGTGTCTCTATCCTCCTCGTCGCCGGCCTCATCGTGTCGACCGTCACATCGATAATCAGTCTGGTTGTACGTGTTCTCGTCCTTACCAGTCCGAAGACCATGCTCTCAGTAGCTGACATGCACGCAGCCCGTGAAGCCCACCCCGAAGTTTGCCCGTTGGTGCACATCCCGCACATGCAGCCGTCTTGGCTCTGACACATCGTACAGCTGGACTCCCCACTGGGTGCTTCCTCATCCCTCCGATGGGAACTTGGATACCTCTCATCCCAGTCTTGGTCTTTGACAGTGCGTCACATCCTCCTCATGGACTCCTCTCGGGGAAACTGAATTGTGGGGTACGAAATAGCCGTCATGATGGTGTTAACGGCTGTGCAAGCGAGAAGGTTGCTCCAGGGAACAGGCGCATCGCTGCAGCGACAGACCCCCATCGTCACCCATCTGTTCAAGACAGGCACCGGCTACTACGTTGTGATATTCGGGGTCACACTCTTCACGTCGATCTCATCCTTCGCCAGTCCACACGTGCGTTCATCCCCACCCGCCTATTGCCCTCTATGTGCTGACTCCGATGCCCACTTTCAGCTCGAAGCCGTTGTGCCGTCATCCGGGTATGTGTTGTGGCTCTTCCTCGCCACAGACGACATTGACAGGGCTCTTTCGCGCGCCACGCAGAATCCTCGCAGCGATCACGTCGATCATGTGCTCTCGTCTTCTCCTCTACATTCGCTCAGAGCTGCAGACCGCCAAGACACCTAGGCTGTCTACTGCGACTGTTGGCACACCGTACGACACCACCGCCGAGCGAACCGGAGCCAACTTCGAGATGGACAACTGGCAACAGGACTTCCGCGAACTCGAGGAACGGGGAGCGCGGCGGCGAAGCGACGATGCGATTACATAGCGATCTTGTGCTACTCTACGCTCGAGCTTCGCACTTCGCTGTGATTTTTATGCTGTCATCACGCTCTGGTATCGTAACGCTTCGAGGGGACTTTGGAGTTGTGTGTCCGCCGCGACTTGACTGTACCAGTACGTACGTCTTTCATGTATCCTTGGACCGAAGGCACCGGAATGGTGCGGGGGTTTGGCTCAATCCAAAAATTTGTGCCACCAATGCGTTTGTCGACAGCGCCCGACTCGGGGAGAGAATTTCGCGCACCGGGGAGCGCGATGTCGCGGTGGACAGACCGCTTCCTAACTTCGTTTGACACGTCCACGTGAGCCGGAGTCAGTAGGCTGGCTGCGCTGCGCTGCGACGAGCCCAAGTCTCTGGCATCTCCCGTCTGCAACCCCACCGGCTCTCGAGAAAGGCAGCTGCGGAGCCGTGCTCACGTAGAAGGAGGGGCACGCAATAAACGTCACGCTCGAGCGTGCTTACTCTGCAACTTCGCGCCGACTCCCCGACGTGGAATGTCTGGCGCGAACCCTGGATGAAGACGACACCTTGAGAACCTAGCGCTCCCGTCAAGAGTCAAGATGGGATCGTGTGCGCATGTCGCTGTCCACAGCAACCCTCAGGTTCTGCCAGTCGTTTCTCGCCTAACGCCACCGTTCCCACATTGGCCATAGCCTAGCGTGCATTGTGCACACCTCCCCGACGAAGTTCTCTGTCCATCGCCCGCTCGAATCTGGTGCGATCTTCGATAATATCGGGATGAGTGGGCGCTTGGAACATCAGGTAGCTGCGTGTAGTCTGTAGACCAGTCGCAGAGGTTCAAGGTACCCACGCCAGACTGCGTTACGCATCAAGGATCATTGCTCAGAGCACCAGACCACAGTCGACCGCCAAGTATTAGATATCGTGCAAGCCATAACGAGACATGCACCGGGAAAAATTCGGGTTCTCTGGCGCAAGTCCCGGCCCGAACCTGGTCCCACGGATTTGGCAATGAAGTGTCATGACGAGGGATCGCGTAGTAGAGTTACACGCTATAAAAACGCATCGAGCGAGCGGGGGCGGGGTATGGGCATGTATGGTACGAATCAAACAGGCGACAGACGGATACGTGAAGGTGGGTGCGGCGCCGCGTTTCATATTGTGCTGGCCCATGCCTCCAGGTCGATGTCCTGAGTCCGCGCTGCCTCGATCCACGCAAATTTCTATGGGAAGGAAGGCAGTCAGCGGGGGCGGCTTGGGTTGGAATGACGGAGGACGCGGCGGCTTGGGTATGAATAATGGGGACGCGACAGGATATGCGAGGATTGCAGGATAGAGGCTGCGGATAGCGTTCACAATGGCGAGTGAAAGCTGACCACCCTTGTACTCGACAAGGAACATAAAAAGTAGTTGGACGAGTGTTGGGTGTTCAGCCTTCGAACGCAGTACGTTCCTCGGGCTCATCGGTACCCCGCGAAGGCTGACCGAGATCGCGCTCGCTTGAGCTGGAGACGACTGCTGCTCCCTCCGACAGCGACAGAGGCAGCGCTCGGTCCAAGTACACACAGACGGCTGTGCGCAAGATGCAGAGTCCAACGAAGCGCAATGCTCCACTGCTCTGTGGCTCATGACAAGCGCCCTCGACACGCGAGGGCGGAATACGCAGGCGTCAACAACACGCACATAGCGTTGCAACACGACGAGGCAGAGCAAAGCAAGAAAATGGGACTGAGGCAGAGGGGCAGGACCATGCACAATAGGGACAAGGAAAGGGGAGGAGGAGCAACACGCACCAATAAATCCTTGGGCGCTGGTCGCGCGTCTGGGTCCTTTATGAGACAGCTGTCCACAAAGTCCTCCGCCTCCTGCGGGAACCGGCCCTCTGCAAAGAAGGAAAAGAGTCAGCGCCTTGCTCAGCTGTACATACAGAGGATGGAGTAGTAGCAGAACGTGATCCAAGATGACTGGCGCATGCGAACGACGAGGTGTTGCACAGCGTGCAAACACATCGACTTAACATAACGGCACGCCAGTCCATCTGGCACACCCTGCAGCACCAACGCTCGACAGTGGGACCTGGCGCGCAATCCCATACAGACAACGAAGGACGAGCGCAAATACAAGTCCAGTACTCACCCGGTGTCAGTCTCGGCGCCGGCTCGTTCACAATGTGCTGCAGGAGCTCGAGGATGGACATAGTCATCCCACCACCCTGGAGCGAGACGCCCTTCGACTTGCGCTTCTCCTTCTTCGCCTTCTCCTTCGCCTTCTCTTTTCTCCTGCACAGCCGCGCGTCAGCGCATCCACAGCGGCACAAAGAGCACACAACGCTGGCGCACCTCTGCTCTGCGGACATAGCAGGCTGATTTGACAGTGAGAGGCGGTTGAGTGGGCTCGGCCGATGCGGGCTCAACGTGCCCTCCAGGTCGCTCAGATCGCTATCGTCGCTCGACGCGTCGCTGAACGGGAAGCGCCCGAGTGCGAGCTCGATCAGCGAGATGCCGAGAGACCAGACGTCGGACTTGACGGTGTACTGTGCGCCCTGGATGCGCTCCGGCTGCGGGAACAGACGAGAGAAATCAGTACACAGCGATGAAAGACGAAGATAGATGGGGCTAGAAGAAGGAAGTGCAGCGCGGGTCCGGAACGCGCAGGGACGGATGGGGAACGTAGTTGTAAGGGACGAAAGCGGCAAAGTCTGCGCCCGGAGGCGATGCACATGGGATCTACGACGAGTGAATGGGATCGTAGGCGCAGCGACGTACGCTCATATATGTGCTCGTGCCGACGAACGTGTCCGCGATGGAGTTGATGAGCTCGCCAGAGACACCAAAATCACAGATCTTAATCTGGCCCTGTGAGTTGAAGAGGATATTCGACGGCTTGATGTCTGGCCAACGGGTCTGGGGTCAGCGGCGGCGGTCGCGTAGTTTTGAGCAGATGCAGCACCTCTGTGAATGATATGATGGATTTCGTAAAGATACGTGAGGCCTTCGAGCACGGCGAGCGCGATCTTTCCGACGATGTCGATGTCGATGGGGCCGATGCGTTTGTATATCCCGTCGAGCGAACCCTTGTCCGCAAACTCCATGCAAATGCAGATGTTGGGGTCTGCCACGAATGCGCCGTGGAAGGAGACGATGTAGGGCGAGTGGCAGGAGTAGAGGATCTGGAGCTCGCGGAGGATCTGCTTGCGGACTGACGGTTTGGCGTCGATGAGGACAATCTGCGATAGAAGTGAGCGCGATTTCTTACTTTTGCAAAAAGTTGTTACCTTCTTTGCCATGATCTTTCCGGTGGGGACGTGCTCGACCTTTTTGACGGAGCCGCCGTTGCCCTGGCCGAGCTCGCCAATCTCGCGGAGGTCGTCGGCCTTGAGGTCTATCTTGTCCTGCTCCTTGGCCTTTGCGTCCATGTCGGCGATCTTGTCGCTGAGCATGCCCTGGTACGTGCTCCTGGCGCTGGTCGGCGCGCTGCCCGTCCCGGCGGGCTGGACGGTCAGGAAGCCGTCGTCGTTGTTCGCCAGCGTCGTCGGCTTCGTCGCCGCCGGCTTCAGGTTCATGGCCGGCGGCTTCCTCTTGCCCTTCGGCGCCGGCGCGGGCGCTGCGGGCGCCAGTCGAGACGGTATCAGCTCTGGCTCGGGCGCGGGCGGCGGCGCCGGGACGCCCGATGCAACATTGAGCTGGAGGTCGCGGATGTTGCGCTTCTTGCGCACGAAGGGCGACGCGACCGACGACGACAGCGGCGACGGCGACAGCGGCGACGGCGACGAGGACCCGTTCGTTGAGCTGAAGGACATTGGCGGCGGCGATGGCGGCTCCGGACAAGACGCGAAGTCGACCCAACTCCGCTCCGTCCTTTCTTGTCCCGAACCTCCAAGTACAGTAATAATCTAATCAACAAGAGTCTCCAGTCTCAGGACTCCCGAGCTCACCGCAGCGCGCTTTTTGCCATTCCAAATTGCTATCCAGTTGCTAGTCACTTTTCCCGTTGCCAGACGACGCAACACAGCCTTCACCCGTCGTTCTCGCAACATCCAGCTCTGAATGCCCTGGACAACGGCAACCAGCCCTATGATGCTGTCATCGCAAGTCTTAAAACTCTCTCCCGGTCGGATAGGTACCCTTGCATCTCTCTAGACCACCAGACCGCCCATGCGTTCAACCCCTCAATCCTTCATGACGAAGCGCACCTGTCCACAGCTTTCCTGCTTATCTTGTCTGCCGGGACTCACTTCCTCTTTTCGGTACCGATTGCGCTGCGTGCAAACGAAGGCAGGGTGGCGCAGTCGAGTCCAAGTGGCAGCGCTGCATTGGATCCCCTCAGGCCCTCTCCCTCATCGTCCGCATCATCTCCCTTCCCCGGTCACTCGGCATCTTCTAGTGGCGGTCTGGCGTCGCACGAAGTGGAGTTGGCCCCGCGGTGCTGTGGCGGCTTGTCCAAGGCAGTGACCAGTGCGCATCCTTACATGATCGCCAATCTGCCTAGACCTGTGTCTCCCTCTTTGACGAGATGATTCGAGGACTGGCCAGGGAAGACGACTAGGAAGCGCCATTACGCGGACATTGGGCGGCTTCGTGCTGTTCACTCTCAGGCTGGTCGGTACCGTACACAACACAAGTTGCGTCGGGAATTGAGGAACTGTCTTCTTTGACGGTACCGGGACAACAGTTCGGGCCTCGATCGCTCTTCGCTCCGGACATATCTGTTGGATGACGAGCTCTACCCGGCTTGTCTCCAAGGTCCGTATTCATCTCGGCCAGGCTGCCGAGTGTCACCGTACACGTCTCCGACTGTCTCCGGTTTTCTTGCACTGCTCTAGGATTCTCGTAGGATCCTCTGCCCGTTCCCACGTAGTATATAACGACTGCTTTCTTGTTGACGGGTTCTTTGTCTAGTCTAACACTGTAACTCGTCAGGTATGCTACAGGACTCGTAATACATGTCTAGTCTAACACTGTAACTCGTCAATATCATCCCTTTAGCCTGGTAGCGCCCCACCCGGCTCCGTCCTCTGACGCATCTAGCAGGCTCTACCTCCTCGCGACGTAGCTAACACTGGGATCAACGGTGGAACTGACATATCTGATTAGCGACCGACTGACGGTGCTCAAGGGGTTTGGCATCGTGTAGCACCAGCATCAGTGACAAAGTACTACGCTAACTTCAACTCTGGCTGCGCGTCTACTGTCAGAACAAACGTATGCTCATGCCAAGACAGACGCACAGTCCGTCTAAGGCGGCCTATGCTCATGTATCGGTCACACTGCAAGGGATGCCGTGTCGGGCAAAAGGCCCCGTCGCCCGACGCCGACCAACCCTCCGACCTATAAACGCCAAGGAATCATGTCGGACAAAATATTGGGATATCCTCTTCTGCTCCAGCCTGAGCTCGCTTCCACGCACTATTAGCATGCGTCTTTTCGCTTCACTCCTCACTTCCACCCTTGCCCTTGTCCAAGTCAACGCCGCGCTCGGCAGTTTCGACGCCAGCTGCCAAAGTATCACCTACACCAAGTCCGGAAGCGACATCGTCCTCGCGGCGGGTTGCGCAAAGAGTAACGGGACATATTACTGGACTACCATCAGCCTCAACTCCTGTATCGGTACGTCCGAGTCGCGAGTGGTTTAACTGCAAACCTTCATCTCAAAACTATTCGGATTCGCGCTGCTAGGGAACTTCAATGGTCAGCTGAACTGCGGCAGGTACGTGTATTGAAGTTCGAGTGTGAAGAGGCGGCGCTGACGACTTGCGGATGGACAGTGGATACGCGAGCTCATGCTCGACCTGTAACATCCTCAACGGGAACAACCTCGAATGTCAGCAGTGCAAGGATACGTCCGAAAACTTGAAGCGTAGCGTCTCGTGGCTCCCCATGTGCGTGTCTCGCTCAATTTTTCCGACATTCACTTAAAGTCTGTCCCTTGTAGCTGTATTCGTAATGAAGAGGGGACACTAAAGTGCCACTGACTGTGACTGTTCATAGTGGAATGTTCATTGGACCGAGACGTAAAGGTTCGAGCCTTGCTTGTTTGCGACGAGAACAAATGCATTTTGTATTGGTCAAATGAACAGACCACCGACACTTCTCGCGAGCGCTGAACAGGATCACTAACGACAGGCAGGAAAGGAATTACGAAGAAGGGCTTTATATAAGGAGAGAATTCAAAATAAACGCCCCCTTTGGGTTCAGTACCCATGGCGGTTGAGCCAGTCGAGCAGGGTCTTGTAGAACAGCGGCGCCGTGTAATGCATGTTGAGGCAATGGCCAGCGTTAGGGATGACCGCTAAGACAAAAGGCGTCAGACTTCCACAGACCAATACCGTGACTCAAAATGTAAAGAACTCACCAAATTCGTAGCTACGCGCAACGGGATAGTTCGGCCCCTCCTTCGCCAAGTTCGCGCACTTGGGCTCGGTGCACACGAACAGATCACTATCGCCAGAGACCTTGAAGACATCGCCCTTGAAGTTCGGAGCGGGAACTTCAACAACCCCGTCCTTGGTCTGCGTCAAGAATGCAAACTCCCCAGCCGATGCTGTGTCCTTGTGCGCCTCGTCCCATGCGAGGATCGCAGGGTCGTAAGTACCTTCGGGGCCGTAGAATCCGGCAGCGCGCGATTGAATGTCGGGGCTGGTGATATAGCCAGAGGGAAGATCCCCGAAGCGGGCGGGATCGACTTCGTTAGCAGGCGGGTAGACTGCAGTGCCTGGGTTACCGATCTTGTGGCCGTACTGTCGATGCAGAATGTCAGTAAAACTAGTCAGAGTGCACTGGCATAGAATGCCTTACGCCTGTGAGGATGGCAGCGTCAACCACGTCCGGCGCAGTGCTGATCACCTGGTTCCCGACGCGGCTCCCGAACGAATGGCCCACGTAGACGACCTTCTTAAACGGCCGGTGCGCACCAGCAACGCGGCCGGCACGCGCGAGGCGTATAATCTGAGCCATGAAGGCGCCATCGAAGGGAGCTTGAACGATGGATATGGGATCGGGATGGTCGCTCTCGCCGTATCCTGAAGACCGTCACCGTAACTGTCAGCGACTCGCAGCAATAACTATAATGCGGGCGGTAGCGCACCGAGACGATCCATGTTGAGTGTCGGGTACCCATGCGCCGCAGCCCAGCGCACCCAGCTGTACGTGTCGGGCTCGAAGTCGGGGTCCATGTACAAGCGGCCATACGTCAAGCCGTGCACGACGACCTGGAGCGTATCTGCGCGCCCGCGAATATGGACCGTAGGCTCGCAGAAGCGCAATTTAACTTTGAATGTCCCATTGACGGGGACGGTAGCGACATCGGGAAGGGAGCCAGAGCTGAGGTCGAAGTTTGTCGCAGAGGCGGTCACCGACACCAACGACTCCGTGCAGTGAGGAGCAAGGAACGTGTGAGCTGGGCGGCTAAAGAGAGCCAGGAGAGACGCGATGGGGAGAACTTTGAGGAGAACCATGTCGTCGATGCTGCGATGAGCGTCGAAGGAATTCGCTCGTGTCTTTTATATAGTTTCGCAGCATGTCGGGAATACGCGACGTACGTCCTGCCCTCTTCGTTTGATGTCGACGAGGTGTGGATCTGGTGTTGATCCAGAACGGTCTGACTAAGGCCAGTGCATGTCCCAAAGAATACAAACTGCGCAGCATCGTCGCCAGAAGAAGATGTTCGGATTCGTCATCATCAAGGATGGAGCGTCGGGTACCTCATTACCAAGCAAGAAGCAGCCGCCAGTGTACAAAACGCCGAACGGGAGGGGCCGCCAGTGTACGAAACGCCGAACGGGAGGGGTCGTGGACATTTGATATCATCATGAACACGCTGGAGCACGTGTCGCGGGCGCCGAAGCCGAGAGATGTCGTTGCAAGTAGAGTTTGCGGCGATGCCAGAACACGACTTCGAACCAAATCCGGACGCACATGCAGTCTGACCAAGCAGCAGACTGGTTGATCGCTTACCGATGCCCGAGGAGCATCAAAGTGACGGAAAGCCTGGACTATATTGGCGAACCGCACACATGTGGCTGCCGTGTACTAGAGTTCGCCTTGTCCAGTCGTCGTGTGCGACGTGTACAGAGCCGTGCCATAATTTAGCCAGCCATGCTTGGACCGTTCTGTGAAGCCCGTTCTACGAACAGACCTCGAAGAGTAGTCCTGGCCCAGGATAAAGTGAAAAGCCTGCAGCTGCACGACAAGCTCCAGAAGTCGAAGTGATTGAAGAGCCCAAAGAGATCCAGTGCGCTCTAGCCATTGTAAAGTACAGTACCGGTTGACGATGTAGGCGTGCGCACAACGCAGCACCGCAGCCGGGATGGGACGGAAGAGGGCCGGGTCCGGCAACGACGGCTGCAACTTGTCCTCGAACCAACTCATGACCGACAGCTTTTCATGTCTGTCGAACGAACTCGTTCTTCTCGTCGCTCAACACGCCGCGCACGACCATGTTCTCCTGTCGACAGCCTGGGTCGCCATGCTCTGCCTCGCCTGCGGGTCGTTTTATGCGTCGTCACGCCGGTTTTGTACGACGTCGTCAGACTGGATGCCAGCACGTGCACGCGTCTTGTCGCCACTTCCAGCGCTGATAGATACGCATATGCACCGAACTCGTTCTTTGGTCATATCTGCGTTTTCCGCAAAAGTCTAGGGTTGTTCGTGTCTATCGCGCACAGTCTCGTGAACATTTGTCCTTTACGGGGACCACGGATTCTATTGCGAGGTTGGTGAAGTGTGCTGGTGAGCGGCATATTCCTTCTGCATACTTCACCAATCGTACGCACTTCTGGAGAGCGGCCACAATCAGGTTTATTCAGCCCGCATCCGAGTCCTCTCGAGATTCCCTATCATTCACGAGCTCGAAGTCAACACTGTGATGTATCCAAAGGATATCCTTTCCTCGCGAGTCAAGTACCTCATCATCGACGTGATCTACGGGCCGTATAGAATCGTCCGAGCCGGTCTTAGGATCCTGCAAGCTGCAGCGCCGGTACTGGCTTCTGCACCAAGTCTCCGACGCGTTCTGCTTTGCGCGCGCTGTGTCAAAGGAAATATAATGTAGCATGTTTTCCGCCATATCATGAAGGGGGCTGAACGTCAACGCGTCCGGATCGCCGATTCTTTTACTTCAATCCCGATCGACGACTCGAAGTATTGCTCCGATAAGCGGACCACGCTATGGGACGAATAGGAATGGGTGGATGCAGTAGTCTGTGACGCGTTGTGGCTTCCACGACGTCAAATCTGGCGTCCGACGTTTGGTAGTCTTGTCTGAGGCCAACTAGATCTCAAGGCTCCTGCATGTTCTCTGAGGCCAAAATATACATACTCTGCGACGAGCGTAAAACGGAGTGAGTGTCTAATGTTGTAGGGCAGATCATAGTCGACTTCCAAGGATGTTCAGTGACGGCGGAGGACAAGATGCGCTTGCCGCCGCGTAACCGCAGTTATCCACCTTCAAGGCTTCCAAGATATTCCAAGTCGACCAAATATCAAGAAGCCGTAATACTCCGTTGTCGCTTTTCCCAGTTTAGGTTACAATAGACTCTGCTGTGCAGGCGCCAGCCTGGCCGAAACCGAGCCATCAAGTTCGGTCGGCGTTCTGCGGCGACATTCCGGTCCTTTGTCTCACGCAGCCATCTCATCCGCGCCCTTATCGCCAATGTACTCAGACTCGGATGACGATTATGAGGACGACGGCACCTACAAGCATGAGCGCCAGGAGCGGCCGTGTCCAGCGATGCGCATTATGGAGGACATAGAATACCGTCTCAAGCTCGACGCGTACTTCGTTGTCACTGATGAGGCAGACAAGACCCCCCTTGAACCTGGGAAACAACGGCCTACGGACAAGGAGCTCTTACGCGCATTTGCGGCCCGTCCGGGTCTCGATATACCCCAGGACTGGCGCCGTTGGCGCATCATACGCTTCTTCGGCGAGATAGAAGGCTTTCACAATGTGCGCATGCCCACTTGTCCATTCTTTTGGCGCATTAACGAAATTTAAATAGGGGGAACTCGATCTTACCGGCCGTTGGCGCTGGGTATGTCCAGCTCGAGATCGTCGCTTCTGTTACAGTCATCTGACACAAAGGGGCCGAAGCGTTACCAGCAACTCTTAGCGAAATGGAACAACCTCCTTCGTAATCTCGCTCAACTTCGACCCCACATCATCCGCAGTGTCATTCGACGCCCGATCTGGGACGAGAGCCAAGGCCGTGCAGTTGAACGTCCTCTGGTCGTCGAAGTTTTTGATGACGACGACATGTGGAAGACCTTCCAAGCGCGTTGGAAGTTATCCTCGTCCGTTGAATTCCACACATTCATTCATATGCTGCGTGAGTGATTCTTTTGCCCTAACTTATGTTCCATTGTTCTCACTGCACTCTGGCGCGGCGTGCAGAGGATGTAAATCGGGCGCTAGCCTCGAACCCACGACCGAAGTTCCAGCAAATGACGCTCGTCGACCTACCTCCCGAACTTCTGGCGATTGTATTCTCCTATGCATCAGTCAGAAACTGCGCTGCGCTAGGAGCGACCTGCAAGTTTCTTCACAACGTGTCCTTCGACTTCGTTTACCGGGTTCGTCGTAACTTCCTAACCGTGGCCGTAGCACCTTCACTCACTGTCATGTCTTTTGCAGACGAAGCAGTTCATACTTTTTCCTCCCTTTCCTCCCAGCAATTACGCCCACCTCGTCGTAGAAAGCAATGACCTCGTCAGCCTACGCCAAGATCTCACTTCCCAGCTTATTCGTTCCCGGGACAAGTGTATCGGAGAGATGCACTTCCTCATGCAACGCAAGGATATCTGCGCAAAGCTCGAAGACGTAGCCATCCAAAACAACTGGCCTACCTCTGATTTCGGCATCGAGAATCTCGCTGCGGTGTTCACTCCTCCGGATTCTGTGGAGGTGTTTGGGCCACTCTACGAGAGACTGGGGCAGCTGCTGCAGCACTTGAAGCTTACGACGCTTCGCTTGGTCGCTATCAGCTTGAATCAGACTCTCGCGTCGAATATTGCGGAACACGCGTCACTCGTCACCCTCATTTCGTCGTGCTCACAGGTCGACCAACCGCTCCAGCAGCGCATCGGATCTGCTTCCTCTGTCGTCAGCATCCCGCGGAACGAGCGGATTCGTATCGTTACCATTCGCATTGAACGCGAAGAGCACGACTCATCGTGGTACATCCTCGCGCTTTGTCCCCGTCTCGTCTCGCTGCACGTCATAGCGGGCGACCCTCGGAATGGGTTTACCGCACCAGCCCCAGACGCATGGTCCAGTTTGGACTTTATCAACCATCTCGAATATCTCTGTCTAGACGGTGTTCATTGGATCATCCATGACTTGATCGATTTCTTTGCGGCGAGCACTGCTCGCGGACCACTTCGTCTCACGCATTTCAAACTTGAAGCTGGTTACGCGGTCCTTCCTGAGGACGTCGGTGCGCTCCTGCGAGCTATACACGGTGGAAGTGCGCCTCTGCGGGTTCTCGTCCTTGACGGGATCGCTGCTGCCCCATTGGAACTCTTCGTTTCCATCGCGCAGCTCTTCCCCAACCTAGAAGCCCTCTCCTTCCTCCGTCGCGAGACCGATAGGCAGTATCAGGCCCGCCCCTGTCAATGGGAGCACCCGATCTACGAGTACGCGCAATGTCTGCGCGACATGACCGAGCTCCGCCACTTCAGCGCCAACTTCATTTTCGACTGGGTCGACGCGATACCGTACATCGTCAACCTATTCGAGCCAGCGGTTATGGATTACCTGTTCCCGGAACAACGGTACAGGACGGAACAAGAGGAGAGGGCTGGCTGGCGCCGTGTTGACGGACGACCATTCGTCTTGCCGTTCATCGCGCACTGTCCGGCTCTCGAATCCTTCGCACTTCTCTCCGTACGCGTCCATTGGAGCTGCACGATCAAGCGATCCGAGGCGGAACCCTACGACATTGTCGATTTTCCGCTGGACACGGGGGTTGACCATTTATCGAAGTGGCTCCCTGGCTTGAAAGGACGGACAGCATGGGTAATTGACGACCCGCGGAAGCTTCGCTAAGGTCTTAACACAGGGTCTCGATCTACGACTCATATTATGTAATAGTAGAATCAGGGATATTTGCTCGAACTTCAGCAGCGTGCACGCCAGGCAATGCAGAGGAATTTCGAAGAGCGACGAGGTGACCAACTTGCTCGGGTGCTTTAGCCGACCGATATCGGCGGCGCGTAAGCATGTTTTCGTCACCCTTTTTCCTTTCATCCTCGCCCGCGACGCTGCCGACCACGGTGGAAATGGCTCTGGGCTCCTTCCGCATGCGTGTGCGACCAGCCGCGCCGAGAAGAGATGCGGGTTAAATAGCTAGCGCCTGGTCGTCGACAAAGCCAATATTCACAACCTCGCAGCCACCATGAGCACCTTCAGAGAACTTTTCCCGCCCAAGACCTCGCCGTGGACGGTCGACAACATGCCCGACTTGACTGGGCGCGTTTACATCGTGACTGGAGGCAATACGGGCATCGGCAAAGAGACCGTAAAGGTATGCGGGTCCTTTCATGAATGACATAACTAATACTATACTGACGTGGAACTGTGACAGGCACTGCTACAGAAGGGCGGAAAGGTGTACATGGCGTCACGCAGCGAGACACGGGCACAGCAAGCGATCACCGATCTCGAACAGGCGACCGGACGCGCTGCGATATTCCTCAAGCTCGACCTAATGGATTTCGCCTCTATCAAGCAGGCAGCGGAGGAGTTCATGTCGAGGGAGTCTCAGCTTAATACGCTGTTCAATAGCGCGTACGTCCTGCCTTCGTCGTGTCTCGTGTATATGGACCGCTCATCTTTCAACAGCGGCATTGCATGGGCACCGATGGATGACCTCACAGTTCAAGGCTACGACGCGCAATTTGGAACCGTGAGCATTTCGTCCAGTTTTGTGACTTCGTTCCAGTCTCTGACTTGCGCGCCAGAACGTCCTCGGTCACTTCTACTTCACCAAACTCCTCCTCCCTGTCCTCTTCCAAACCTACGAGTCCAACCCGTCCGACAAGCCGCGTATCGTCGCAACCTCCGGCAGTATCTACAAGGTCTTCCCGAAAGTCGACTACGACACTCTGCGTGACGGCAAGCAGCGCCGCAAGCTCAGCGGGAACCAGCTGTACGCGCAGAGCAAGTTCGGCAACGTCCTCATCGCGAACGAGCTCGCGCGCCGATATGGCGACAAGATCGTCTCCACGTCCTTGCATCCCGGCGTCTTCCAAAGCGAACTCTCGCGTCATATGAAGTTGCCTGCCCCCGTAGAATGGATTGCGGTACGCTTTTTGTGCTCGTGTTGAAGGTGTTCTGAAGCTGACAATTTACTCCTATCGTAGAAAATGTTCATTGCGCCCGTTCCCATGGGTGCTCTTACGCAGCTGTACGCCGGTACCGCGCCTGAAGCTGCCACCATGAACGGCAAGGTGCGGATAGAGTCCTTCGTCAAATAGTTCGACTGACCCCATTACAGTACCTTATCCCGTGGTGCGTCGAAGGGCGAAAGAGCAAGGAGGCGCAGGACCAGAAGACGGCCGAGCAACTTTGGGATTGGCTGGAGAAGCAACTCGCCAAGGTGTAATTGTACGCATAGATCATCGCCTTCGGTGCCTCCCGACTTGTTGAATTTCGTATGAATTTATACATGTTTCACAAAGCTTGCGCTTCTGAAGTTGGACCCGACTGCAGTGAGCTATGCAGCCGCGGATGATCTGTTATTGTCTGAGTCAGCACTTACTTCAACCACCCTGCCGTTGCTTGCGTAACACTGCCGGCCATCGTACTTGGCACGTGCGTATGCCTCTCGCTGCGCCGGAGGCCAAGGTATATAGCTGCGACCGAGGGAAGTAGAGCATACACCTCACTCCTAGGCTTCATTCCACGTCATCAGCGCACCATGCCGAAGACCTCGCAGTGGAAGATTGAGGATATGCCAGACCTTACTGGGCGCGTCTACATTGTAACTGGTGGGAATGCTGGGATAGGAAAGGAATGCGTTAAGGTATGTTGTTTCTCTGTCTCTTAACGGAATGATAGATCGCAACTAATGGTGTTAGGCACTGCTGGGGAAGGGAGGGAAAGTTTACATGGGCGCCCGTAGCGAGGCAAAGGCGCAAGCCGCTATCAAGGAACTGGAGCAGGCGACAGGACGCGCGGCCATATTCCTGAAGCTCGACCTCGCCGACTTCGCGTCCATCAAACAAGCTGCTGCAGAGTTCATGGCCAAGGAGTCTCAGCTTAACACTCTCTTCAACAGCGCGTGCGTGTCTAACTTAACTTCCACCGTGACGTTCTACGTTTACACGCCTTTAGGGGAGTTGGCTGGTCCCCTATGGATGACCTCACGGCTCAAGGATATGACGCACAGTTCGGGACCGTGAGCAAAATTCACATCCGTTCTCTCTCGCCCTCTCTAGTACTGATTTGGCCCTTCCTTCTTCTCTCAGAACGTGATCGGACACTTCTACTTCACCAAACACCTCCTCCCCGTCCTCTTCCAGACCTACGACTCAAACCCGTCCGATAAGCCCCGCATCGTCACCACCTCCAGCGACTACTACAAACAATTTCCTAAAGTCGACTACGCGACGCTGCGCGATGGTCCCGCGCGCCGCAAGCTGAACTCCGGTCAGCTCTACGGGCAGAGCAAATTCGGCAACATCCTCGTCTCGAACGAGCTCGCGAGGCGCTACGGCGACAAGATCGTCTCGACTTCCCTGCACCCTGGCGTGTTCAAGACGGACCTGCAGTCGCAGGACAGGGTGATCAGGTCGCTTGTCTGGATTGCTGTACGTCACACTCCTGAAGGCCCTCGGTACATGTTTGCTCATCTACATTTCTTGGGGTACGTAGAGCGCGTTCCTTTCGCCAGTGTCAATGGGACCCACGAACCAGCTGTTCGCCGGTACCGCTCCCGAGGGTGCGAAGTTGAACGGCAAGGTCCGCACAGTCTCTTCAGTCCTCCCGTCTGAGGTCGGCCATCTGACGCACGTTCAATGCAGTACCTCATCCCGTGGGCGGTCGAAGCCAAGCTAAGCAAGGAGGCCGAGGACCAGAAGAGCGCGGAGAAGCTCTGGGACTGGCTCGAGCAGCAGGTGTCGGCGATATGAAGCATCATGATCCGCTGTACAGTAGTACGACTTACTAGCTTAATCAAACCCGCTCAACGTCTTCCCAATCGTAAAAGGCAGGCAAGAAGAATGAGGAGATTGCAGATCTCGATGAACATTGTAGGGGGACAGTTTGTCGACAATATGTACTGATACTAGCCTAAGAGCGGGGAGCGGTAACGAAGACAAGGCATGCCACTGAGATATATGCCACCACCATGACTGGCCAAGCAAACGTCGCGTCCTTCAGTGTCGACGTATCGACCATCAGGATGACCAAACCCAAGTAAAAACGAAACGGAACGGAAAAGGAGCGAAACGAGACAGTAGGAGACCTTGAGAGTCATGACTTGCAAGAGCGTCGACGCGCCAGCTCTGAGTTGATGTGGGACTTCAGTTAAGGACCAGCAAGAAGACGAGCATCAACGCACGTACACAAGAGCGCCATTCAAGAGACGTCCGCAATCTTGACGAAGACCTCTCTCGACGCACTAGGCGTCATCCCCGCCTTCTCCGCAATACTCGTCCCCTGGCTCGACGAGCTATCCGACGGCACCAACCTACACCGCAATCAGCATCACGCTCCCCACAGAGAGAAAACCGACGCGACGTACATTCCACGATGCTTCATCGGGATCGGAAACTCATCTCCAATCTTCTCGTCCATCGCGCGCGCAAACGTCAACCCGACGCCGAGACTCTCGCGTCCATGCCCGTGGCCGAGATGCGGGTTGTGACCGAAGTTGAACTGCGTCGAGGGCGCGGACGGCATGCGGCTGTGGCGACGCGTCTCGGTGCTAAGCGTGGGCAGTGTCAGCACCAGGCCGGATCCTCTGTTGGCGTGACGCGCGCAGAATGAGAACAGAGGCGGGAGGGGAGAGGAGGGATGGAGACAGGGGGAAATGAGAGGGACGTACACGAAGGTGCGTGTGTCGGACGTCGGGTCGAACGTGCTCAGCGTCCTGTACATCCTCGACGCGCAGATGACCATCGTCACGACTGGGCAACACGCGAGTCAGCTCTGCAAAAATGTCGAGGGGCAAGAACAATGACATACGAGATATGGTTTGAGGTATTTCGTTCATCGCATCTGGAAACGTGGACGGTCAGCGGTTTGAAGCATGCTCGGCAGGAGGTGGATCAACTGACCGTTTAGATCTAATGCGAGGAAAATGGCAGGAAGGAGGTACGACAGAGTCGCGACGATGAAGTATATCGTGCCCTGTCCGTCAACACTTGGTCAGCGATATGCTCGAGGTGAAAAGGCAACTACGAACCTGGTTAACAAGCAGCCGCCACAGACCACCACCAGGTGCGCGCAGCAAGACGGTGAGCATGATAGCGAGACACGCGAGGTCGAACCCAAACGACATCCAGACGTTCACGCGCGACGCGACGGTGTTGGTTGCGCCGCAGAGCCAGAGCTCGGGAACGAAAATGGCCCTGGACTGTCTAGAACGTGAGCGAAAGGGGCTGCGTTTGCCGCGTCGAAGACACGCACGAGTGTAGCGCCTGCCGTCGGCGTCGTCAGCACGAGCAAGAAATACGACGAGTGAACGCACCATGGATGAGCGTGCCGAGGTTCGCGAGGTAGAATGCACCTGGATAGGGGTCGTCTCAGACATGCCAGGGCGCGATGCAGCGCGACTCGCCCAAGAAGAGGATAATGTAGATGTTCCTATCCGAAATCGCGACACTGTCCCCCGAATTCAGGTAAGGGGCGAGAAGCGGGGAGAACGGAGCACGTACACGCGTAGGAACAGCAGGAGAGACGCCAGGGCAAAGCACGCGTGGGCGCATGTCTACCGTGACAGACAGACAGACAGCGCGGTTAGCCCCTAGACGGATGCACTTCCCAGCACGCGACGCACATAGACGATCCTGTTCCACGTCTGTCAAAAGCCACGCGACATGTCAGCGACAGAGAATTCAGGGGAGCGGCGGGGATGAGGCGTACGGTGCAGTTGACTGGGGTGAGGACGTTGGACATGCGGATGGCGGCGATGAGGGCGAGCAACATGAGGTATCGCGTGAGAGCGTAGGCCTGGCAAGGTCGTGTAAGTCAGAGTCCGTTAAGGGGGCGAGCGACGTACGACGAAGGTCCATCTGAACGGCCGCTTCCTGAGGAAGAACTGAAAGTCGAAGGGCAGTGTGATGAGGAATTCCCAGCTAGGTAGGCTGTTAGAGACGCGATAAATGAGGGCCTAGAAGACCGGGACGCACATGTATACGCCAAACGCGAAGGCGACGATGAACTCGAACGCGCCTGCCAGTCCACGTGGTGAGCGTCGTCGTACACAGAGACAGCGTGCGCGACGTACGAGCGCAGAGGAATACGGTCTCAGGATCCTTCCAGCTCGCGAAAGCCATGACGACGGTGAGGGTGGGAGGGAGAAAGACGTGCGAGGCAAGGAGAAAGGGGGCGTCGGCTCTCGGTATCTAAGCCGCGAACTTAGTCTCTCGGCGACCCTGACATATCGATTCCGAGCGGATCCCGGCTCAATGCAATTTGTGGCTGAGAACTGTGGTAGTACCAAGACGTCGCCGTGGTGTTCATCCGTCTTTCAAAACGGCCAGTCTTTAGAATTTTCTACTGGGGAACGAGCCGGAGAGACCGTGCGTTGGGAGATGCTGACAGCACCATTACCCCAAGCACAAGAAGACGGATAGGCGCGAGACCGACGAGTACTGCGAAGTTCTTTGTGGACCACATTTCCGGGCGGCGAGGCGCAGAAGAGCGTGTCACGTGAACACGCGCGGAAAGGGGGTCACGTGCTGAAGATAGGGACTGTCGCGTGGCAAGACCATAGAGATTCGCCGGGTGACTAATGACGAGTAGAAGGACTGGATTACAACGCGCAGCCAGTCGTCCGTTTTCGGAAGGTGCAGGGACGAGGTCAAGAGGCGAACACGCATTTGAAGTCCGCCGTCACGGCTCTTCTTCCTTCCATCGCCGGACTTTACACCCGCCTTGCGTCCAAACAATCCATAAATTTGGCGCTAATGGAGGATTTTCGACTCTGACAGCAACCTATACGAACGTGCTGCCCCTGGCTCGGTTCTTCCTGTTCTCCGGAAACCGCACGAACCCTGCATCATCGCGTCGAGCTATCGCCCGCTCTTTGCTCCATCTGCTGTACCATGCCGTGCCGGGCTACGGTGGAAAAGGGCAGGCTGGAGCTCACGACACAGGTCTACTTCAACAGCCGGTGGTCGCGCCACTGGGATGACCGGCGATGAGCTCGATTTACATGCAGACTACATGCTTTTACTCAGGGCCCCGATATCCCCAGCTCCGGACTCTTCTGAGCTCTGAACGCGGTGAGCCACTGTACTCTTGGATTCAAACCATAATCTCGGCGGGCGCTTCGAACACTCTTGGTAGTGGATTCAGACCCTTCCGGCGCGCTTTTCCCTCGGGCAAACGCTTCGGTCGTCGTCGAGAGCGAGCATGCCATGCCAGCTGTCCGGGACGACCGCAGCGCCCTGGGGCCTGCGTATCATTTCATGGCACGTCGATCCCCGGTACAGCCTTGCGCGCCCATGATCTCGGCATCTAACAGATTGCCGTATAAGGCTCTGCTTTACGTTGCGCAGCTATTTATTCCTTCTTTCCTTTCTTCCTTCACCTCTTGAACTTTTCGTTTCCGTTTCCCCTTAATCCTTTTTCTTTTTCTCTTTCGAAAGATGCGCTACAACGTCATACTCACGACGACCCTCATCGCCGGCGTAAGTTGCGCATTATTCGAACGTACGGTATATGGGTGTTGACCGACGCGTTACAGGCTATCGCTGCGCCTGCGCCTGCGCCTGTTGCGAAACCGGGGTCGATTTCTGTGCTGTTTCCTGGCGCTGATGTCCCTCCTGTCGCGACGCCCGTACCTATTCCTGCGCCTGCGCCGACTCAAGCGAACCCGCACGCGACCGCGAGCTCGGGCAACCATGATATCACCCAGCTCTTTCCTGGCGCTCCTGCACCGACTGCGACTGCAGCCCCGCACGCACCTGCACCCGCCGACCCTCATGCGCCTGCACCGGCGGACCCGCATGCACCGGCGAACCCACACGCACCTGCGCCGGCGGACCCTCACGCGCCTGCTCCTGCACCGACGGCGAGCTCAGGAGATCACGACATAACTAAGTTGTTCCCCCATCCGGCGCCGACTGCCAGTGCGCCTGCCAACCCGCACGCACCTGCGCCTGCCGACCCGCACCAGCCTGCGCCGACGGCGAGTAATGGAGACCACGACATAACGAAGTTGTTCCCCGGTACGCCGAGCACCTCGAACCCCGCGCCGACTGCACCTGCGCCTGCTCCTCCGGCTGGTACGACGTCGTCGGGCGACCACGATATCACTAAGCTCTTCCCCGGCAAGCCCAGCTCGGCGCCTGCTCCCCCGGCGCCTACGAACGCGCCTGCCCCTCCGGCGCCAAGCGCCCCTGCGGGCCCGGCCCCGCCGCCGACTGATCCTCAGGCGCCAACGGGTGGCTCGGGCGGTGTCCCTCAGACTCCTGCTCCCCCCGCTGGCGGCGACCCTGCTCCTCCCGCTGGTGGCGACCCCGCTCCTCCCGCAGGCGGTGACCCCGCCCCTCCGGCCGGTGGTGACCCCGCGCCTGCACCGGGCGGCACAGACGCGCCTGCTCCGACCTCTACTGGCGCACCTGCTCCTGGAAGCACTGACGCACCCGCTGGAGGCGACAACAGCACGCCTGACAGCGGCTCGACTCCCCCGGCTGGTGGCAACTCTGCACCGAACGACAGCACCCCGGCGCCGGGCAGCAGCAGCAGCAGCAACGGCTCTTCGTCCTCGTCATCGACGCCGCCGACTCCCGGTGGTGCGGACCAGACCAACACTGACGCTGACGGCAATGGCGGCGAGAACTCTGCACTGGGTCGTCGCTCGTCGGGCGTTCTCGTCGCTGTGGTGGCTGTCATTGCCGGCATCTTCATGCTCTGAGCGTAACTTCGAGGCTTTCTCCTTTCATACAATTCTGGACTTTTTGTTTCGTTAGTTTATTCATACGTACCTACGCCGCTGCATGCATGGACTTTTTTTACATAGCATCTTGCTTTTTGCGCTGTGCGGTCATTTTTCTGGATCTGATACTTACAAAAGAAAAACTCGAAACGTTACCTACGAGCCCTGCCTCCGTTGGCCAGCATGGCTTTGTGAGATAGGTTGTGCATGGGGAGGTCGACGCTCTGGTGAGAGTTTGAAGTCCGAGATTCGCGGCTTTTCCTTCTTCCTCTTTGCCCGCATCCACCCGCACGTGCGAGCAATGTCGAAAGCCTGAAAAATTGGCTGCTCACCGACGGCGTCGTGTTCCTTGAGTCTGTAGAGGTCGACGGGTCTTGCTGTGCAAAGCAAAGCGGTTGCGATACGATTTTTCCAACAACGTTCACGCGCGTCTCGCGCAAGTCTCGCGCCGAATCACTCTATTATAGTCTATGCTCGCAACATCGGCTGTTACTCAGCGTGCTACTGTCTCCGTTGTGATCCCTGCCCTTGCACAACACTACGCTCAGACTGCTCGAGTGCGTGTTGGCCGTGCGGCACCCTCGGCCTGTACGCCGTATCCCTCGGGCTGTGGTCCATTGCTTGCGCTTCACAGCTACACATGCAGCTTCTTTAGCTCTCTGTGTTGTTTCTTATCCTGGAGGCTATGGCATGATGTCCGGATCGGCGTGCAGGGTACAGGACGAACGAATGGGCGCGCGCCGACAGGGCCAACTCGCCGTTCTCGCCGACTGAGCCACGCAGAGCCAGACTCCCAACCAGATATCCGTATGCTATGGTTGATAAAGCGGTGCTTGCATTTGAACGTATCGTTCTGCGCGGGCCCTAATACTGTGTTTCTACTATGACTGACCGGTGCAAAGTTGCACTGGACGTTCCCCGGAGGACTCGCGCTTTACATCATTGGGTGTGCTTTCCCGGTCGTGACACAGCAGCGTCGATCTCCGGACCACCGCGATACCCAGTACCGGTAAATCCAGGGTTTGCACCAGTGTTCAAGTGCCGTATGTATAAATATCTACCTATGTCTTTGGTTCGTCGCTTGACTTCACCCTCCCAACTTTTCTTCGCCTAAGCTACCTTCTTCTCCGTTCCTCTTTTCTTTCTCGTTGCGATGAGCCGTTTTATTCTCTTCTCGACTCTAATCGCTGCGGCGCTTGCTCAGCCTGACGGCCCCAACGACCCTCTCAACAACCCTCCTGATGACACGAGTAACCCCATGATGAGGGGAAAGGCGTATGTTTCCTCATTTGCTTCTCATCCTCACTCTCGGTACTGACATTCGTCGTTAGATTCCCTTACAACAAACTCGTGAGCTTTGATTCCTGAAGCTGTCTCCGCTGGGCTTCAGCTCACGCCCGTCGCAGCCCTACCAGTCGGATACGTCACCTGAGCAAGGCGATTGGCGCGGCCCGCAGAGTGGCTACAACCAGTGCAATGCTACCACTGAAGGCCAGAACTCGATGTGTCAGACGCTCATCGTCAACTCCATCGAAGGTATGCAGCACTTTCATTTTGAAAGCTATCCTAATCTGGCTGATGAATTGCCTGTCCATTCCCCAGACTTCTGCGTGTGGGGACCGCCTAATCCGAATACGCTTGTCGGTGACGCTGAGGGCGAGATGGTCATCTGGTGCACGAAGCCGGGTCGCGGTGGTCGCGTGTACGTTCTCGCGAGCACCGGTGCTCTTCACTACATGCTGATACTATACCCTGGAACGACGCAGCATTCCGTCTGGTGCCCTTACCGGCGTCCAGTTCATCCGTACACCGAGCTACGTCGAGGTTACAGGCCACATCGACCAGAAGATGATCAACATCAAGGACGGAGACGAAGGTGGAGAGCTCGACTCGGGCGGTCAGGACAATCGTGGTACGTCGTTGGATAGATGAAACGTAGGCTGTAGGAGGGTCTGACAGCTTTCATTAGGTAACCCTATTGGAGCCCTCGTGTATTCGAACAGCATGCCATCCTCCCACGGCCAACTGACACAGAGCCGCACATGGCACGCGTTCATGGGTAGCAACATATTCTGTCAGAAGCTGTGCGACCCGAAAGCTCCGAACGCTCGCGGACTCTGCAGACACGAGCTCGACGAGGGTACGTCTCTTCTGCGTGAACGACGTCGTTTACTACGGCTGAGAGTGAGTAGCCGGTTGCGATGTGAACGTCCCTGCCGCGTACCGCGACAACGTCTTCGAGTCCTGCCTCGGTGACGACCAGGCATCGCCGCAGATCGGCAAGACGGACATCCCGGCGTCTAGTTCTTGCACGACCTACGCTTCCACCGAACTCTATGGTGCTGGAGTACGTGTTCCTGTCTCCACGTACTTATCCGCGTTGCTCATACAAAATCGTACAGGCTGCCGCGCCAACCGGGACAGCTGTACCTGGAGACTCTGCGCCCCAGCAGACGGCTGCACCTGCACCACCGACGGGAGGTTCTGGTGCTCCCCCGGCACCACCGACTGGAGGCTCCGGTGCTCCCCCGGCGCCGCCGACAGGAGGCTCGGGTGCTCCTTCGGCACCACCGACTGGAGGTTCGGGTGCTCCTCCTGCACCTCCTACGGGCGGCTCCGGCACGCCGGCTCCCCCGACAGGTGGGTCTGGGGCACCACCAACTGGAGGCTCTACCGGAGGATCCAACAGTCCTGGAGGAACCGCTGGTGACAAGACGCCGAGTGCGCCTGGCTCCTCGTCATCATCCGGCTCCTCGTCATCCACCTCTTCGTCAGGCGCATCCGATCCCAGCAAGGCCCAGGACAACACCGGCCCTACCGCAGGTAACGCGGCGGTCGGTGTTGCGCATGGCTCCGTCGCTGCCTCCCTGTTTGCCGTTGGTTGCGCTGCAGCGATGATTTTATTGTGATTCATGGACTAGTTCAGTATCCTTCCAACATCGTCGGACATTTGTTTTTAGACTTGTCCCCTAAATTGCATTCGCATTTCGCGCCCTGCACACATGTGGTCATCTAAGGTTCGCGGTCACAATCTATACCGAGGACCTTTCGAGAGTCGAGACGATCCGGATCCGGCCTACGAAGGCACTCTACGTACTTCGCCTATCTTGGTGTAGAATACTGACGGCAACATGTATTCGTGAGACATTCTATATCCGTACTGTACGCTGCGCTGTACGATATGCAAGGTATAGATACACGACTGGCGCGCGTAGTTCGGCCTCAATACGGACTTAGAACGCATCTCTGACAATCCCTGAAGAATTAAATCTCTTCTCACACTGATATTCCGGAAGCCCTCGGAGGGTCGTTGACGATAGTATTTGCTTCCAGCAGCACCTTTCGGCAAGCCAACCTACTAGTGCAACGAACAAGTATTCTTTTCATTCATTCGGGAGGTCCTACGAACAAATATTCCATGCTGTGTGAAGGAACGCTGCCCGGCAGCGGCCTAATAGGCACATTTTGGTCCGCCTGCGATGACGATGAGAGGGCGTGCCAGTACTGCGGGAAGATGAAACGCACCGACGACATGTTGAATGCCTCTCCTAGTAGGAAAACTGCGAAAAGCGGAGAGGCAGCGGCGTAGGCGTTCCGTGTCACACTGCGGTCGCGACCGGGCGCGTCGCGAGTTGACGGTCGGCATTGCGGAGGTTTGGCCGTTTTGAGAATACGAGAGGACGTCATTGCGCGGCGGGCAAGTAGAGGGGCTGAAGACATGCTGGATTGTGACGATATGGGTGGCCTCCAGGGCTGAGAGAGTTATATACGGGCAGTGGGGCGCAAGCCGGTCCGCATCGCAACTTGCTTCTCGATCTTGACACGCTTGAGCCACCGCCCAAACTGGAATGGGAATGCACCTCCGCACCAAGACCGTATGCGGTCATAACTTGCTTTACGATTGCGCGATTGAAGATGCACTTGTAGCGGGAGGTTGCACTTTTGAAGCGAGCATTCATTGACATTGATGTTCATCTCGAAAGGATTACGTTCGCTCTTCGTCGAATCAAATTTAATGCTACAATGTTACTTGGCGTGGCAAAATATTTCTACGAGCGACGGGTCGTGTCCGAGGGGTGTTCCTTGCTTTCTTGCGCCGCCTGCTTTGCCGAGCGGGCGGCGGCCTGGCCCGTCCCACCAACAGCGCCGCCTTCCTCCGCGCTCTAAAGGAAAGCAGTCAGACAAATCCACCTGAAGGAGATGGACGAATGACGCACGAACTGCTTTCCAATGGCTCCGTCAGATTTGAACGGCCCACCGACCTTCTCGCCGACCTCTGCAACATCTCCTCCTTTCTCAAACTTACTACCAATGCTTCCCGTATTCTGAAACTGAATGCCAGTCTCAGTGATATTCTTCAAGTCGCGAGACGTATGGGCGCACCTTAGACGCGACGTTCTCGACGCCGTCCTTGACCGCCTTGCCCATCGAGCGCTCGGCGCGGACAGCAGTGGCGGAAGAGAACGCGCGGCGGGTGACTGCAGACAACATCGTGGTGGTGGTGGAAGGGGGATGTTGGGAAAAGGAGGTGAGCGTTTTATGAGCCCGCGGGTTTAAGAGGCGACCATCGGGATGACGTCTCGAGGCGGTCATCGACTTCGCGGACCCAAAATTCACCCCACAGTGTCGATCTTCCACGTGTGCATGAGCAGTGGGTGTATAGTATGACTGGCGAGTAAGTTACTTGTGCATGAGGTACCTTATCCAAGAAGGCACGGTGAGTAATGTACTGTAGTAGTCCGTCACCGTAGATCAACTTTAAACCGTCTGGTGTGCTGCGCCCATCGCGCTCTGCGTGCCCATAGGACCCAGCCCGCTCTCCGTCATCGCCCCGGTATGTGCATTTGTAGGCGGCGCCGACGCCGACCCGTGCCGAATCATCGTGAGCTCCTCGAGCAGCGTTTGGTGACGGAACGCAAGACGGATGTTCGGGACGTTCGTCTAGGCGATAGTTTCGTTGAGCAAGCGCGTAAGGTAAGACGGTGAGAGCGCACCTTGTTGATGTCGTTCCCTGCCGCACCAGGCAGGTACCACTTCAGCCCTATCCAATGCCGCTTGACTTGCATCTCGAAGCCGGACTGGATCACCGAGTTGCGCGCCAGCTCGGCGAGGGACGCTTGGCTGAACTTGTATATCTAAACACACCGACGCTCAATGCATGTCACGGCAGGACAACGGCACTCACATGCGCCGCGACGCTATACTCCTCCAGCAACGGTTCCTACACAATCATTAGCGCATTCTTCCCAAGCCCTAGATTCGCGCACCTTGGTAAAGTGGAACTGCAGCGGATCGTCCGTGCTCAAGCTCACATTCAAGCCCACCCTAAAGAAGTCCGGCAACGGATTCCGCTCGTAGGCAAGGAAGAGCGCGTTATTGCTCAGCGGGGACATAGCGAGCCCGATCTGCTTCAGGTAGAACAGATACTGCAGCGCGGGAACCTTCCGCAGCAGGATGCCGTGCGAGATGGAGTGCGAGGTGAGGTACGCGGACGCCAAGTGGTCCGTATCGCCTGCCTCGCCGCAGTGTGGGCGCAGGACGAAGGTATCTGCAAGATCGTCAGCGCGCGACAAGATTCACTGCGCGAGAGTAACACACTGAAGCCGCGTGCGCGCCGCCAGTGGTTCAAGCTCGCCAAGTTCGCGTAGAGATAGTACACCCTTCACACCCCAGAGAAGACACATCAGCGTCTGTTACAGCGCGCACGTTGAAGGCCTGTAACGCACCAGTACGAATACGGCGGGTTCTGCCTCGTATCCCACGACGACGGATAGGGGAACTTGCGGTATAGCCGACGCTCGGGCTTCGACTCGTCGTCTACACAGTCGATGCCCACAACGCGCTGGAGGAACACGTGCAGTTCCGGGTGCGCGGACGGGTCGCGCGTCGCTTCGAATAGCGGGTTGAACACATCTGCGACAGGCTTCAACATGGCGAAGCGGACGGGAGGGAGGAGTAAGACGCACTGCGCAAGATATCCTCGAAGCTATTGACGCTCCCGCTCTCCTTGTAGATGTCGTATAGTCGCGGAATTTGGACGAGCCACCGGACGTTGTGCGAGTAGAGTTTGTGGTTAACGATCCATTTCGCGAGCTTGTCCCATTCACTTTGGCTGCGCCCGTAGATCGATATGCGCCACTCGCAGTTCTGCCGTGAGGGTCAGCACGCATACGGTACGGAGAGGATGCAACATACCTGGTATTTTGACTGCTCGAGATCGGTCATCACCTCTGCGTTGCGTCAGCACAGGACGAGGTTCGAAGACGAGCCACGCACCCTTCGTCAGCTCGGCGAGGTACCGCCCTTGGATGAAGTTGTCCGTCTTGAGGAAGATCTCCCTCAACCGCGACTCTCCAATCGGATTATACTTCAAGTTAAACTTGTCGAACCGATGGAACTCCTGATGGGCGTGCATATCGAGGGTATCGATGCTCAAATCGTACGCCGTGAGGTTCAAACTCTCGAACACCTCCTTAAGCGTCAACTCCGCGCCGTCCCGAAAGATGACCACATCGTCCGGCGAGCGCTTCATCTTGCTCTTGATGAAGCGCAACAAATGCTTCTGGTTCATGCTGGACGAATGATGGACGTGCGTGTCGACTTTGCGGACGTTGTACAAGTCGCGATGCGGCACGCGCTTCATCGCCGCCATCTCCTCGTGCTCGTTCAGGAGCGAATACATGGTCCATTTCGAGGTGAGGTATTTCAGTTGGCGGAAGCAGAAGGATTTGGTGGGGCCGTCGGAGATCACGTTCAGCACGTAGTCAAGGTCCATGTAGTACTCGCGCAGCGTCGGGATGTCGAATTGCGGCTTCGAAGTGTCGTCCTCGGCTGGAACGAGTTAGACATCGCACGGGAAACCAAAGTGGAGACGCACATGCATACACCTGGTAGACGCCACGGTCATCCATCTTGTACGTCCACCCGTTCTCGTCCTTGCCCGGTATCTCGCACGCCGCAAAGTCAAACTCTTCCTCGTCCTCCTCGTCGCCTCCCGCTTTACTCGCCGGTTTACGCTGCGCGGGGTCGACCCAATGCCAATGCGGCGGTGGGGGACGCGGATACACCCTCCACGGACGCGACATTTCAGGCTTGTCGCGCTCCAGACCGTCTGATTCTGCAGGCGCGTCCGGCCGCGCGCCTGCAACGTCGCCGAAGGACCGGTCAGCGAAGCCGTTGAAATGCGCGTCGTGGTCGCGCGGGTTGTCGCCGAGACGCTGCAGGGACTGGGACATGTACTTGTCCCGGAGGTCGAGGCAGTGTTGGAGCGTGGAGCAGACGCTCGTCGGCGCGTGTGTGGAAGAGATGGTGCTATGCGCTGGGCGAATCATCGTGAGTCAACTGTTCAAACTCGGCCAGCAGAACCACGACGCACGTTGTACACTCTCTTCGCCATCCTCCGCAACGAGCTCAGCGGCGTTGAGACCCGTACCCTGCTGCTGGAGGGGGAGCTGAACCTGTGTCTGCCACGGCGAGGAGATCGCAACGTCTGGAAACGCGAGCTTCTCGCCGTCGACAGAGCGCATAGCAGGTGCAGGTAGCTTCAAGACTTCGTCCACTCCGTCATTTACGATCGCCGAGCTCGGATGTCCGGCCTGGAGAAGCGGCGATGTACGTGCGGACGCCGGTGCGAGTGGCGTCGGACGATCCTGCGTGGCGCCAGACTGTCGACGATGAGCCCAGACTTTTTCTTCAATCTGTGGGGAGCGCAAGGTTGAGTTATACAATCTAACAAGTCCAAAAGTGATGTATAATTACGCTTTTAAGAGTCTTTTCTTGCGTGTAGTCGAAAAAAGCGTCGCGACTCGCTTCTGCACTGTGCGCTGCTGGCGGCGTCACAGATGTTGGGGTCTCTACAGGGTCTGGCGTGGCTGGCACGCTGTATTCCTCATTGTCGGCCATAGTGTCAGGAGGTTTTTCGTCGTGAAAAGGCAAATCCACGGCGTGAGGTGAGAGTAAAAGGTTAAAGCAGAAATAGGCGCTCTCCGTCAATTGGGATCGACAGATGTCAACCGCTTAGACGCCGGACAATCATGATTCTCACCAGTCCTAGGGTAGCAAAGAGCAAGGACATTTTATTAGAAAAGCGTTCACATGATGAGTCTTTCACGACCTGCGGTGACCGTTGATGGGATAGTTCGCGTTCTGCGCATTCGGACGCTCGCGCGTAGGCTTCCCGTACTCATGCTTGTTCTCCGGCTCAACAGCCTCCTTCGCAGCCTTCGCAACCGCCTGACCCGTCCCACCAACCACACCTCCCTCCTTCGCGCTCTACGACAGGAGGCCCGAGTCAGCATGACGAGCCAGACCGGAGGAAGTTGCAAATGACGTACGAATTGCCTGCCAATCGCGCCGTCGCTCTTGAACGGGCCACCGACCGCCTCGCCCACCTGCGCGACCTCGCCGCCCTTTTCGAACTTGGAGCCGATAGCGCCGTCGTTCTTGAACTGCAAGCACAGCGCGCGCCCGAACGTCAGTATCCCGGATAGGGGTCACAGCGACGGCGACGCACCATCGACGCGACGCCGGCGACGGTATTCTTGACGGACTGGCCGAGCGAGGGCGCCGCAAGGCGTGCAGAGGTCGAGAATGCACGACGCGAGATAATGTTGAAGACCATAGTGACTGAGAACTTTGGGAGAGAGTAAGGAGGGAAAGACGGAGCTCGTCATGTGGTTTATATGGCGGCGATGCTCTCCCGATCGCGGGATGACATTCCGAGGATCTAAGTGCAATAACGCGGAGTCATATGTTGAGGGGAGAGCCGCGAACGGTTTTCTTCGCGCCCATACTCTACCATGGTCGTTGTGAACGTATTGCGCTCGCGAGGCGTCCGCCTCTTGACCATCACACGCGCCACGACCGTCGGCATGCCAGGCGTCACGCGTCCAGACAAAGACGCCCAACAAGAGACCCACTTCCACGACTCGACGCTGCAGCAGACGAACGGAGCAGAGAACGGTGCCAGCCACCAGGGTGCGCCGCATCTTCTGGGAGGATCCATGGCTGATTCTTGACACGTTTCACAGCTCGGAAGATGAAGAAGGCGGAAGACGGTCCCTTCACCCCCGACGGTGCGAGCAAGGGCGGTTTCACGGGCGGGATGGGGCACGTAGCGGCGAAGAACGAGCAGGAAGCGATGCAGCAGATGTCGACGGCGAACCAGTATGGCAAGGCGACGCCCGCGCAGCAAGGAGAGAACGGTCATGGACGTCAGGGGTAGTCAGAGCGTGAGGTAGAAAGCTTTGAATGATTCGATAGTGGCAATCTGGTCGCGCGTGGAACGATTACCGCTCTCAGGCTTGTGAAGTGTAAGAACACGCTCCACATATCATCACCAGTCCACCTGAGTTGCATTTCCGAGAGGCGAGGGAGGAGCTCGAGTCGATGATCAGCGTCGTTCCTCGTCGTTCACGGTGTAGGAGTGAAACGGAAGCTGAGGAAACTTCAAGCAACTCCGAATTCGGCACTTGGTTCCGGTCTTCATCCTCGTTTGACGCCTTCATCTTAAGTCTTATCAAGCACACAGGACCGCGATGGTACCTTTAGGGCTTCTGCCTATAAATCGCGACAACCTGTGCGTTATAAACATGTCGCGCCGCTCGCGCGAGTGGGCGAATTTCACGCACGAACACCCTATAAGGAGATCCGCTGTGCTCTCGTCTTCTGGCCAGCGACGGCGTTTCTTCTTGACATCATCCAGGCTCACAGATGAGATAGACCTCGTGGTATCCCGCGACAGGGCTAGAGCACAGTGGCCGCCTGGGGGGTCAGGATATTTTCTTGCGTTTCACGGTTCGAGCGTCAAGCACTGCCGGCGCCGGTATCTTTACTGATTGGAATGTTCTTTGCCCTGTCTGCTCTGTTTGGCCTGCGACGTTCAGCACGGGAGTACTAGGCGACAGCTTGTGACCAGACAGTTGGTCTCCACGCACGCATCGCCCACTTCTCGCAAGGAACTGACGTCTTCCATCAGCTCTGACCAAAGCTCCCGCGGAAGTGCCATCTCCAGCGGCCTACCTGTATAAATACAACCGCTGGGACACCGCAAAGCGCTAACCCGCACGTCTTGCCTTCACTGCGATGAGCAAGAATACTACGACGGAAAAGTCAACCATCCGGAAGAACAGCTCCCGCTCCTGCGATCAGTGTAGACAACGGTCAGCCACCCGTAGTCCCAAACACGTCCGTGACGACTGATCAACTCGTTTCAGCAAAGTAAAATGCAACGAAGGGAATCCCTGCGGAAACTGCATCAATAGCAGCACTGCGGAACGCGTGCGTTGCTCCGCGCTGGGCTCGTGGTGGCCACTGAAGCAGACCACTGCAGTGCTCATACATCATACCCGACAAACGAAAGTCCAGAGCGGCGGACGCTGCACATGTACTTCGTATGGCCAAAGAGCAGGTCGCGCGGCACGCAACGAGAATCATACGATTGAAAGCTCGCGTGGTGAAGCATGGTGGGGTCAACACGCCGTCAGTTCCTTCTTCGCCAACCTCGGTCCATGCGCGACTGGGCGACCCACTGAACGACGGCACCCCTGCGGACCTCCCAAGTGCCCAGCCGCAGCCCAAGACAACGACAAATTGCATAGGGTGCGGCGAAATGGAGGTGCGTGCGCGAGACTGATGTGCTCTTGACGCACCCTGATAGGCTCTTAGGGACTCTGGCAACATGTCGCAGAGCTCAAACAAGAGATTTTCGAGTTGCGCACGCAGCTAGACTACCTCCGTGAAGAGTTCGACCTCTTGGTCTGGAGAGGCGATACCGACGAGGAGTGTGAGCTGTCTTGCCCTCATTGTTACGAGCAGTTACCTGGTCGCTTCGCCTTAGAAGTTAGTCTCTCAGGTTCGCGCGGATATGGATAGCTCATTCATCTGTAGGAACATGTCATCATGCACGGCGAAGATATCACTGAATGTACGAGCGGTGTGGACTCTGTGCCACGATTAGAATGCTGACAATCAAATCATACAGTGCATAGATGCTCTCGATGTGGCCGAAGATTTGCGCTACACGAAGATGCACAATCCCACAGGTTCATGTGCACCTTCGAGCGCGAAACTCCTCCTGCGATGTGTAAGTATCGGTGTACTTCGCTTTCAGTTGCACAATTTGATATGTCATCGCAGCTTCGACTTATACTCCACATACGAATCAATCTCCCCTCGATGTTTCGAGTGCTGCCGCGCTGCACACTCCGCCCATTGCTATACCTTTCGGCCGGCCTGGCTCATCCGGTTCCCGATCTGGTCGTTTCCCCCCGCCCAAGCGTTCGCGGGTGGACTCTAGTGGAAGCATGCGCAGCATGCAATCATGGCACAGTGCTGCTATGATTTTCCCCTGCATTCCAGCCAACGAAACTGCTGTAGGGGCGTCTAGATCTGGCGCTAGCCCCGCCAGCGCTCAAGCTGGCTCTGTCATGTCTACTGGCATCTTGGCCGATTCGAGGTTCCGCCCGCTGCACCGCACGACGTCGCTCCCAGGGTCTCGTTCTGCCTCCATTGCAGCTTTTGCTCCCGTGGCAGTAGATGGCTCTACGAGCAGTGACTCCCTACCGATTCCCTCGGCCACATACCCCATTCTGAACCAAGTCGGGTCGTCTTCGCCTGCTACGTACCGCCAGATTTCGAGCCGTGCCGACACGAGTGACGTCTACGATCCGTCGGGCTTCGATATGTCGTCATTGGCGAAGGTCGACGACTTCCGAGTCTCGACCAACGCAAGTAATCCCACCGACTCGCAGGCGCCTGCAACGACGCCCGCAACGTTGGAGACTATACTCGCATATGCGTCGCTGCTCGGTGCACATCAGCCACTCGACATTCAGGCCCAATCTACTACAGAAGCTGCGCCAGGGAACTGGACAGAAGACTTGGACGTTGCCATGTCGAACTGGTTCACCGCTGCCGATGACTCTGTCATGTCCCTCGGAGGGGGTTCAGATCCTCATACTTTACGGGAAGGTGTTATGGCGTTTTCTTCATAGGACAACACCTCGTTGGACTGGATGTCCACCGTGCTTCGTATGTTAATCCTTATCCTTCGAGAAGAAACTCTGACCTATCATCTAGAGCGATCATAATTCAATGTACAGTCACGGCTCATGTCACTGCAATGATGTCGTCTTATCCCAGGGAACAACTGTAATCCATACTACTAGTGTAGTAATTGCTAGGACTATGAGCGTAGAGGATCTTCGTGGCCGCGTCCACGCGTAATACAAGAGAGTAGTAGCAGTCCGAAGCACATGCCAACTGTGAGAGAGAAACGTTCTGGACAGGAGGCGAGAGCAAGAGATCTCTGTACTCCAGAGTACATCCACTGAAGCTGTTAGAATCGTCGTTCGCGATGTTGCAACCTGAACAAGTGCATTTTAATTCAAACCATGGAGAAATCTATGACCGCATACCGTGTGGGTGTGTATATTCATTCCCATTCTGGTTTGGACGCGTCGAGATCGATAGCTTTCGATGCGGACCGGCTCGCGCCCCACTGGCCGTATATAAATCCCTCAGCCCGAAGAAGACCTACAACCCCACAGCTCGCCATGTCTTCTGCTCCTTTACTTGTACGCCGCGTAATGACGTCCTCTCGTATTCTCAAAACGACAAAGCCTTCGCAATATTAATGCCGACCGTCGACCGGTCGCGACCGCAGTGCGGCGCGAAACGCGTATGCGGCTGCCTCTCCGCTTTTCGCTGTCTTCTTACTAGGAGAGGCATTCAACACCTCCTCTGTATGTGTCTATATTTCATTGCTTCACCAAGATCTCACATGTTTTCCTCTTACAGCAGAACGAAAATACGGCTCTCAGTCACGCGGTCGTTCCTGCGCAGAGCGTAGAGAGCGTATTCATAGGACCGCCCGAATAAAACACGAACTGCAAAGTTGTATATTGGATGGTAGCAGTACTGATGTAATGATATATAAGTTCAGAGATTCTACTGAAGCGACTCCACCTGCATGGGCCTTTTCGGCGCATCAGCACATATTCTCAGGTCCTAATTCTGCGTCTCGATGCAATCAGTGACGCTGGCTCATCTCATAGCGGGCTGTGTCGTGAGAGTCACAGCCTGGGCGCATCGTAATTTGAACCGTATCGACCGACTATACGCATTGCGAGAGGTTTCAAAGCAATAAGATTCGACGCGGTCAAGGTTCAATCATCCAAGCATAATGATTGGTAGTACTACGCATGTCATGATAGTCGGGAGACGAGAACGTCACAGCAGGCGATAATACAGTATGAGTATCGTGACTCTATGTATATTGGCCGATCCAATTGTCAGTGTCCCAAGCGACTAATGTGGTACCGACGGAGTTGTCAGTGCTCGGGAGCAAGGGCGGGAAACTGAAATCTTCCCACGAGAGATCGACCTGAGAATTATGTGGCCCGAAGTCCGAATCGACAGTGTCAGAAATCGGCCAAAGAGCTGACGAGGCGGGCTCCGCCTGAAGAAACGGTTCAAGAACAGACTCCAGGCAAGCAGCTGTACTTGCTTCGAGTGGAGCCATGCATGCTGTTTCGGGGAGCGAAAACACAGTAGGATCGTTCGAAGGCGGCGGCGGCGGCTGTCCCTCATTTCCGGAGACATTTGACGAAAGAAGAGATCTCACGCTCGACTGGGCGGAACTAGCGCCGCTGCCAGCAGAAGAGTAGCCACCTCGAGCTCTCCGGTGGTAGAGAGAAGAAGAAGCAGAAGCGCTCGACGATGGCCGAGATGTCTGACGTCGTCGACGAGTGGGACCTGACGCGTGTGAGGGTGATGATGAAGGCTGACTCCGCCTTCGCTGGGCCTCCTCGGAGTCCCGCTTCCGCGACCAGGTCACGTAGTTGCGGATAGCATCGCGCAGGTACGTAGAAGCTAATATAAGTATGAGCCAGAGAATTACGAACGTAAAGGAAGTTCATTACGTGCGCATGCGCCCATCGCAGCAAGGGCTCTATGGTCTTGAGCATCTTGCACCTTGACAAAGCGTCTATCACAACGTTGACAGCTATGCGCTAAGTGGCGGATTTGAGTGTGCATGTCACCGTACATGGCAGTGGAACTATGTTTACCTCGAGAGAGGGGTTGGGCATGTACCACGCGAAGATGTTCCTGTAAGTAGTGGCACGCCGCAGTCAATTTGACATTCGCTGCGGTACGAAGGAAGAAGTAAAGAGCCTGGAGAATCGGCATGTATCCAAAGTCACGCATACTGCACGAAGGACAATGGAGGTCTTCGTCTTGATCACTGGTTCGGACACCGTCGATCAACTGGTCAAACTGGCCGTAGACCTCTTCCAGTTTGTTGTGAGCCGCATCCAGTTGATTTTGTACATCGCGAAGACGCTCCGTCAGTTCGCGGATTTGCGACCGAGCGGCACCCTCGTTCCATAGGCAGATATACTACAAGGAGCAGGAGATCAGTGTACGCGAGCCTGAGTCCATGCGTGACACGTACCGGCTGAAGTGTATGGTCAAGACAGACTGGTTCGCTCTGCTGACACAGTGGAGGGGCAGTGGCCGAATTTGTGGCAAGCCGTTCGTGGATATTTGCCGCTGACGCCGACGGCGAGGACGGTGGTGAAGGTGTATTCGCTCCACCGCGCTCTACGACGCGCGCTTTGAGGCGCACAATCCTCTCCTTGTACAGTGTGATGGTGTTGCGAAGGGCTTCGACCACGCCGCGTCTTCCCTTGCGCTTATCGTCCCCTTCATAAGTGCACTAGTGGAGAAGTATGTAAATTGAGACGGCCATGTACTTATTTGCTGGTTTCAGCGCACACCTTATCTGCGATATTGCTGTTCTTGCAGTTGCCACATGGTGACTCCTCGTTACACTTGACCTTTCTACTCAGTGTCAGTCAAGGCCCAGTACGCTATCGTGACACGGTCACGTACCGACGTCTGCACGGATCGCACGAGTGTGAGCCCTTTGCGCGTCGCGTGGTCGCTTCGACGAAATTGTCCTTGCCCATTGGGGTGTACGGGGGAGACGACGCGCTGAAGTCCTGTCGGCGGCTCGTTTATACCACCTGCGTCGGATAACAAAATCCAGGGACATTCAAACTGTCGGAGGCGATGCTAATGAGGGCGGTGTTTGGGCATAAGCGCTGCTTGCTCAACGCACCGCTTCGGACTAATGTGAGGCTGAGACGCAACAGACTAGCGACTCGAAGAGATGTCGAGACCCTACTGTGACTCAACCCTCGGCGGTGGCCCAGTCTGCCATAGCGAGAAGTAGCATGCAGCTACAAGAAATGCCCAGCCTGACGAGCTTCACGTACGCGTTGCGCACTCGTCGCGCGCTCAGTAGCAGGAACACGATGCGCGATGTTGTCGTAAGCGGCACGGCGGATGCAGGTATGGTGCGGCTGCAGTCGGTGAACGTTAACGTTCAGAAGGAAGCACAAAACTCGGAGTTGCCGGACTTTTCCTGCATCGTTCCAACAATTCAAAATACAACGCTCGCGCTGGCACTAGACACATACTTATCGACCTGACGTCCGCTCTGTACTGCGCTGACTGTACTCGATGCCCATGGTCACTTTTTTAGTGCGGGAGACACCTCCCCGTACTGGCTAGTGGTTGATGTTGGCTATTGTAACCGCGTTAGCGTTTCAAGAACCTCAGGTTCTCAACTACGCAGAACGAGTACTGTGCGCGTTATGTCCACACACTCTACACTTCTAATTGCCTTCCCTTCTTGAGGTTAAGCGACCGCCTCTGGCACTCAACTCACTGTAAAATGATAAAATATGATAAGAGCTACGGCGGATATAATTTATCCTCGCACACTGTAAGCTTCGAACGCTACGCCAGCTCCCAGACCTCTGGAGGCACGGGGCCATATGGCCATGGAACCTTTTCCACCATCCCTGACGGATGTCTTGGCATGAACGGTGTTTGCGGGCTTTGGAAGCGAGAATTGCCGATGACGTCGATGAGGCAGAACTGACCTGTAGCGAGTCGCCGAGTGGAACTCTTCCAGCAACCACCATGCATCGAGCCATATTCACATCTTCCTCGCGTCGGGCGTTCTCGAGCGCTGCTATACGGCGCGCTGGCCAGCCAGGCGTGACGAGCGCTGGCGACCATCCGCAAAATACGAAGTCCAGTGACCACACGTTGGCGCAGAGCGACAAGAAGAGCGGCGGAAGCGGTGACGGTAATGAAGGTGCGTGCAGCGCAAGTTGTAGTATTGGCTCTGACCGTGGTTGCAGTTAAGGAGATGCACGACGCGCAAGGCGGACCAACTCGGTCTGGAGAACAAGATGTATGTTGTCGTTGTACACGTAGTCCCCAATGCTTACTTGGGTCACAGAGTACGAAGAAAGGTGGTCTAGCGGGCGGGACAGGCCAGGTGGCAGCGAGAAACGAGAAGGAGGCGGCCGAGCAGGAAGGCTCTGCGCAACAGTACGGCAAAGCTGGCCCTGCGAAATCTTCATAGTGGGATCTGTAGGTAGTATGGCTCACAAATTAATGTATAGCTTACTACAAGTCGTCGAGCAAGTATCCGGCAGCGTTGAGACTTTCGAAAGGACCCGCGAAGCGATGACCGACGCGTGACGTCATCCCGTCGATCCGTCCCCAATCGAGGCGTTCCGTCGAAAGCCGGCACCCTCCGGATCCGCCTCAAAAACGCTCCTTGACCTCTTCCCACCACCTCCTATTACAGAATGTTCAACCTAATCATTCGCCGCACGCTCACGACCTCGGCCGCCGTTCGCGCGGACCAGTCGCTTAGTCAGTCGCTCAAGGACGGCGTCGCGAACATCGCCAAGAAGGTGCGTGCCACAAGCCGTCAGCTCGCGTCTGGTACTGATATAGACGCAGTTTGAGAATACGGGCAGCATTGGAAGCAAGTTTGAGAAGGGCGGCGAGGTAGCTGAAGTCGGCGAGACCGTCGGCGGGCCGTTCAAGAGCGACGGCGCCATCGGCAAGCAATTCGTGCGTCTCCTCTTCCCAAGTCGTGTAGCTAGCGCGTCTGACTCTCGTACTACGTAGAGCGCGAAAGAGGGCGGAGTCGTCGGTGGTACCGGTCAAGCTGCCGCATCGACCGCGAAGGAAAGCGTGCAGGAGAACCCGAAGGCGCATCGCGATGTGAACGACGGAACGGCGCAAAAGGCCGCGGCGCAACACCCGCACGAGCAGGCGACTCATGGTGCTCCGGACGGCGTGAAGCGTCACGGCGGTTGAACATGCTGCAAAAGAGTCGTTTTCTGTACTGTACGTAAGTGAGAACCCAATGAACCGAACCTTGTTGTCGAAGCAATCCACCCGCTTTGCGCGGGAGCGGGAAGAGTCAGTCTGCTTGATGGCGCCAGTACAACGTAGCATTCGCCGGAGAGTCTTAGCCAAAGCACGGGTATATTCCTCGCTACGCCCTCCGTACAAACGTCACGCTGAAGCAAGACCTCAGTGTACGAAGATGTATTGTCGCTGACTCCATTGCACTCCCGACTACAGTCCTCCGCTCTGCACGGAATTCCGAGAACCCTGCATCGGCGTTACGATAACTCGGCGCCCCGCATCCGAGTCTCAACGCGTGTGAAGCCCCGCTTTTGCCGACTCCCTTTTCCTCGAACGAATTTCAGAGTAAGCTTCGTCCGGCGGTGTTCCTCTCCATGGCCGCCGGCGATCAATGCATGCCCAACGTAACTGTGGCAACATTGTTCTCAGTGGATCTCCGAACACCCTGGATCGGCGTTACACTAACTCGGCGCATCCACACCGCATCTCAACGAGCATTCTCCGCCAACTCCCTTGTACTCTAACCACCTCTAGCGCAAGAGGACATGTCTCTCGTCTGGGGCTTGAGCGCGGTGCTGCTCGCCCTGACCGCCGTCGTGGATGCTCAACACAACGTGACCGTAGAAGAGAGCGATCCAACCCGTACGTCTCTCCTTTTCCTGCGTCTCAGATATTATTGTTATTGCGACTTAGACGTACCCATGATGATGCAGTCTTGTACACGCCGTCTATATCGGCATGGTACCCGTCTGCTAACCCGCAGAAACTCACGAACGGGACGGTGCGTCGTAAACCCGCAATGCACGATCAAGATGGCTCATTGATATTGATGGTCCAGCTTGACGGAGATTACTTTCATGGCGGGGGTTATGTTGCGATTGGTCTGCCTGGCGCGACCGTCAGTTTCACTTTCAACGGTACGTCGTTTGCTCCAAGTCGCTGCCATTAGTAATGTTCGCCAGGCTCGTATATTGCATACTATTCCGACCAGAACAACAACCACGGGTCGATGACGGTTGGGTCCTTCTTCATCCTCCGATCTTTCGTCTTGACTCTTGATTTTCCCAGGTTGCTTTAGACAGCAAGACGACGACGCTCAGCAGCTATAACGCCGATTCTGTCCCGCAAGTCAAACTGTTTGAGGCATTCGTCGATCCCGACGTTCCCAACCATACGATCACTTTAACGTGTCTCGAGTTCAAGAATATCGGTCTGGATTACTTTCTGTATACGGCGGCTCCTGGGGCTGTAATGTAAGTCCCCCGGCGCGCAACTTCTTCTTTGTCTCACACGAGCAGTTCCTCAAACACCGAGTCATCGTCGTCTCCCGTCCCAACACAAGGCCCGACATCTCCTCGTAGCACCGTGACTCGGACGGCCCCTGCCACTGTAACCATCGTCGCTGCCATCTTAGCAGCGATTGGTTGGACGGCGGCATTCGTGTTCGCGTTCCTCTTTCTTCGCCTACGTCGCCGCGGCCACATCCCTCGTGATCAGTCTTGGCAGCAGTCGACGTCGATCATGGTGACCGAGCCTCTATCCCTTCCGTCCACGCGTGGTTTTGCTGCCAATGTCACGGTGCGCACTTCTCCGAGTCTGTCCAAAGTGAAGATATTGACTCGGATCTCACACCAGACGGAGTCGGGAGAGAGTCAAATTCCAGGTACTTGCGTTTTCCCCCCAAGTTATCATGATGATTGCGGTGTAGTAACATTTCCGCAGTCACTGCTTCGGCTTTGAGCAAGCGGACGATTATGCAGAGCCCGCCAGCTTACTCTGAGGACCGGTAATATCGATACCCCCGCAGTTTCTTCATGTTATATCTCATCCCGTCGCCTGCCCTGTCCATTCCTTGTATAACCGACACTATTGAACTCCTAGTGCCGTTCCCTCCTTTTACTTGTGGCTGTATATCCATCATCTGTAAAACTGCTCGAGCGAAATTATCGGTCGGACCTCGCGATCGGCGAAGGAAAAGGGAAGCCCTCCAATAGGTTCATGTTATCACTTCGGGACGCGCGGACGACCAATAGTATTGTAACTTCATCTCCATCTGCTTCCCCACGACGAACTCGAGCATTTTGGACCTTGTGCCAATGCAACGGAGGGCGCGGGAACCAGTATCGTGGAGAGCGATGAAGGTGGGATGCGTGGAGGAGGTATGTCGGAGGGCGTTGGGAGATCGAGCTCTGTGGGCGACCGCGTTCTACTCCACCGACGTAGTTCGCGCGAAGAAGCGCTCGATCGCAGATTGTGACGAAGAGTAGCATCCTTGGCTTTTAACGAGAGCGCGTTGTACTGACTCGGAGGAGTGCCAGACGCGAGGTTTGATGCCGGGAGGCCGGACAGTTGGACATCGTAGGAACTGGCAATTTTTTCGAACGCATCGTAGAATGCGCTTGCTGGGTATGGCACGAGGCGTTGGGTTTCGGCCCTGAACGCCGGCATAGTAATCACAGATTCTGCTGTGCACAAGAGACATAGATAGGTACGAAGCTGCCCGTACAGGCCGGCCGTATTCGGTGCGCGTAAATTGAAATAGGAGGACAAGATGCGGATTCAGCCGATTGCGCCCTTGCCTTCTGGTTCTGCCCGCACGGCCGGACACACAAACAAAAGGCACGGACATATGGACGCGGATATAGATGCCCTGTTTAGGTCTAGGACGCGTCTCGCGCGCTCTGAGCGGCCTCCCAGCGGAGCATCGTAAACAACTCTGCCACCCGTGCGCGGGCCAAATAGCGCGTAAAGAACTTCAAGACAAAATCGCAAGCAAAGTGTACGTAAACTCAATGCTATGTTTGGTCTCGCTAATTACTCGCTTAGCGGAGTGTGCAGCTTGCGAGTGCGCACGAGCGTTTCTACCTCTGCCACATTTGTAAGAGCCCGTCGCGCAACTGGACGTCTGGACAGAACCTCTCACTCTTTCAAGCTGCTGGCACACTCGTATGACTATCACGCTCTCGAGTTGCGCCGGCAGAATCTGTTCTGTTTCCTCCCGCCGCCGCTCTTGCCCCTCTACCTGCATCTTCTCTTCCAACAGCGATGGCTTCTGCACAGATATCATAATGAAATGGATCGCGTGCCCTGCTTCTCAATCTGCTACACATCGTTCTCATCAGGCTGAGCTGCCCTGAGATCGCTGAACAAGAACCCGATCCCCCTCTCGGGCTTTCGTCTGACGCCTGTCGGTAGGATCGATTCCTAGACCGGGCTCCAGGGGTGCCCATGTGCCGCACTGTCCACGCGCGTTTTCGCTTGCTTGATGAAGAAGGCGTCTGCATTCTACGAGGACAGGGACAGCGCTCGGCCGTATTGGTTTTGGGACGTGGACGGCTTCGATGGTGTGCCTAAGCTCTGACTAGGTGCTACATTACTCCTCTCCATACGGATATAAACCACGGCGCTCCTCGCTGATGACGACTATACACGTTTTGCCCTCGCCGGTTTACTAGTATCCCTGACTTCGGAACTCTGAGAGCCATTGACCGACCTAAGTACAAGAAGTTGACGACTCCGGCTGGGCCGGATTCCCAAGCCCTGATGTACGCGGGTGTACTGCAGTTAGTTGGCCCCTCCTCCCGGCCTAGGGTCAGTGTCGGTTCCGGCAGCACTTCTTGATGCTCTGACATCAGGAAACTGTTTATCGGTTCTACAGTATATCGGTCGGGAGGATTCAAGGATGTCAACCCGTGGAACCAATACATCCCTAGATCCGACGAAGCCCTCGGAGGGCTATGCTGAATCTCGAAACTTCTGCTTCTCTCAGGCTATATGAAATTCCTCGCACGTGGGTCTCCGAGTGGGTCGCAGCATATTTAGCATCTACCATCTGAAGCCTCGCCCATCCCCGCCATATCTCTTGCCCTGTCCTCGAACGCCTTTCAGCAAAGGGACATGTCCTCCACTATCAGAAGGTTCAGCGTGATGCTACTCGGCCTCAACCTTGTGGGACAAGTGGACGCCCAAAGGAATGTGACCGTGGAAGAGAGTGATCCCGCTCGTGCGTCTTTTGAGAGTCTCAGATGTTATCTGCTACTCACAAGTAACTATGCAGTCGTGTTCACACCGTTCGTTACGGCATGGAACCGGGGGGTTAACCCGTACAAACCAGCGGATGGGACGGTGGGTGCTGAGACGGCTCTCAACGCCGCTCATACAACCAAAGGTCGACGGAAACTATTTTCATGGAGGTGGCTACGTTGTACTTGGTCTTCCGGGAGCAACTGTCAGCCTCACTTTCAATGGTACGCCGTCGTGCACCTAATCAGCTCGACCCGGGAGGTAACGAATTGAGCAGGCTCGTACATTGCGTACTATTCAGACTTGAATAACAACCATGGGTCAATGTCGGTGAGTACCGAGTACATGATTTCTCGACATCGATTTGAGGGCTTTCTAGGTCACGTTAGACAGTAAAACAACGACTCTCACCACCTACAATGCAGCAGGTGGTGTCCCGCAGATCAAGCTTTTCGAATCATTCGTCAATCCCGACATACCCAATCACACGATCACTTTGACGTGTCTCGAGGGCAGGAACATGGGTCTGGACTACTTTTTGTACACGGCAGCTGAACCTATAGTGTAAGTCCAAGCCAACCGATCGAGATGTTCAGTGCGCAACGTTTACACGTGTCGCAGTTCCTCAAGTGGAACTCCACCTACCACATCATACGGTCCTTCAAGCAAAACCTCTGCATCGCTTACCACCACATCTTCTGAACAAGGCGCAGTATCTACGTCTTCGAGTCCAAGCCGAGTGACCATAGTCGCTGCCGTCTTAGCAGCGATTGGTTGGACGGTTGCCTTCGTGTTTACCTTCCTCTTTCTTCGCCGGCGACGGGGCACTACAAGGAGGGTAGATGTAACAGGATCTCAGTATCGGCAAAACTCAATGCCTATATCCCCATCGCTCCCAGTAGCAATGACGCCTCCGTCCTTCCCGGAAGTCTACAGTTTCGTGTCCAACCCTGCGGCGATGCGTGGCTTTGCTGTACGGACGGATGTTCTCCCTACATGTCATATTATCTCACGCTCTCTCAGTCGTCAATCAGTGATCGGGAGTTAGGGGGGAGTCCAGTTATAGGTATGTTTTCTTCCAATGTGTAATCCCCCGTCGCCGTGTTGTCTAACTTCTTGCAGCCGCGGCTTCGAGTACGCGAACATTACTACAGAGTCCGCCAGCTTACTGTAGCGAGGATCGGCAATTCATCTACATGCCCGGGCCCCACTTTCGCTATTCCCTAGTTCTTCTGTACCCACAAGTGTCGCCGAGTCAGGATTGACATAATAGCCATTGGGCGTCATCATCCCGTTCACTCGTTTCTCCCCCTTCCTTTCCGGAGTTCTGCTCCTGATGCTCCTTGCTCGACCTCCGCATGATCAGCCTGTACTTCGGAGGGCCCGTGCGCGTCATCTCGAAAGACATGTGCCTTTCAAATCTCCGGCTTCAGGTCGCCGCCGTAGGTGCTCGCATATATTATACTTAGTGGTAGCGTTATTGACTTTTTCGGCTTTACATGGCCGCTGGCGCACGACGTTGCTCGCACCGAGTTCAGTCGGTGATGACAAAGATCAATGCGCATGACCTTCGATACCGGTGACTCCCGCTAACACACCTCTCCCCCGTCACCACGACCTTCCTACCACGATGCCCGGTATTGAGCCAAGCTCCAAGCTAGGAATCAAGCCCTAGGTATAAAACCCGTGTGGAGGACTCGCCTCAAAAGACACTGCAATGATGCTATCTTCTTTCTTCGTCCTGTCGGTTGCTTGGCCCGCTGTGCTCGCGTGTCAGCAGCACGTCCAACGCGACGTGGCTTCTCTAGCTCGGCGCACTATTGTCCAGGAGCCCGAGTCCTTCATTCTGAAGCATGTTCGCGTCTTCGACGGCATCGCTCGTCTCCCGCCCTCCACTGTCTACCTCTCCTCCGGCCATATCGTCCCGTTCCTCTCCCCGCGCGCCAACGCTACGGTTGTCGACGGCACAGGTCAGGACCTTACGCTTCTCCCCGGCTTCTTCGACGCGCACGCGCACCCGGAGACCATAGCCGACCTTCTCTCCTTCGCGCAGAACGGCGTCACGACCGTAATGGACATGGCGTGCTCCACGCGCGCAGAATGTCTCGCCCTCGTGCGCGAGCACGCGGACGACGGTCTGCCGAGCGTGTTCGTGAGCGGCGCGACCGCTACAGTGCCTGGGAGCGCGAACGCGAATTTGCCGGGCTTCCCAGCGAACGAGACGATCGCCACTGGTACGCGCGAGGAGATAGATTCTTGGGTGCAGAGCCAGCTAGACAAGGGGGCTTCGTACATCAAGCTCATTCAGGATCGTCCCGGGCAGCTGCAGCTCTCACCAGAAGAGGTCCAGACGCTTGTTAACGCGAGTGCGTCGCGCGGGCTGCAGACGAACTGTCATGTCGCCGCGTACGAAAGCGTTGGCATCGCAGTCGAAGCGGGCGTGAGTATGGTGCACCACCTTCCATTCGACAAATCCATCGACGCAGACCTCGCGCACTCAGCGAAACGGGCTCGAACGATCTCTGTGCCCACGCTCACTATGATGCGTGCCTTCGGAGCGATCTTGGCGCCGGGAATGTACGACATCGCGCTCGAGTCCGTGCGTACTCTGCACGAGGCTGGCGTGCCCATCCTCGCGGGTACAGACGCGAACTCTGTGAACAAGCTAGGCATCCCGATCGCGACACTCCCGCCGCCGATATCGTACGGCCCCAGTCTGCACGACGAGCTCGCTAACCTCGTCGAGGCGGGCTTGACGCCCCTAGAGGCCCTCCGTTCGGCGACCGTCTTGCCCTCGTTGCATTTCGGACTCACACCGGACAGAGGTGCGGTCCTGCCGGGTATGCGCGCGGACTTGGTGCTGGTTGAAGGAGATCCGACGAAGGATATCAGCGTGACGAGAAATATCCGCAAGGTCTGGATCGGAGGAGTGGAAGTCGTTTAGGTCGCGCGAGGTATCGGGATGACGCTGCCGCCTGTGATCATTCTCTAGGAAATTTCGCTCGCAGTCTAATTAGAAGAGCTTGTGCTGCGACTCTATTGCAATCCTCCTCGGCCAAGCGCTAATGCTCCCCTTTTCGTACTGCATGCACTTCACCAGTGGTGGTGTGTAAGGCGTTACTGTAATGCTGCGACTTCAACGATTGCATTTTACGACTAATAAGATTGAACAAAAAATGGGAAAGACAGGATCCTTCTGTCGATCCTCCGCTCACGACTCAGGTGTAGCAGTGCTGAGTACCAGCGTTCCAACCACCGCCGTACCCAGTGCTGTACGCGTCGCCACAGATGTCGCGCTGCGCAAGCTCAGAGCGGCGGTCAACACCGCCGCTATGGAGAGCGGCGAAAGCGTTGCGAAGGGCTTCAGCCGCCTTGCCCTCGTGCGGCTGAGCACGCTTGTGGTGACCGTGGCATTGCTGGTCCATCGACTGCCAGTATCCGTCGTTGTAGCCAGTGTTGAACGCATCGTTCCAGGAGCTGCAGCGCTTGTCACTGCGAAGCCGTGTCAGACCGTCACAGAAGCAACGTGGTTGAAAGGTGAGACGTACAGGTTACCGTTGGCGGAGGTTTCAGCGGCTGGGGCTCCGAGCGTGCTGCCGGCGACGGTGAGAACGACGACGGAGAAGGTGTGTGTCTTGGAGAACATCTGTGTGCGCAGAGTTTCAGCACGCTGGTGCCCGTGAGACCCGTCCAGCGTTGCGCTCACAGTAAAGATGAAGAGAATTCGAAAGTGGCAAAGAAGAGAAGATAGAAGTTGAACTGGTGAGGGACGGATGATCGTCCAGTGCTGCTCTTTATAGTCTGCTGGATCGGCCATTCGTGACGCCAAGAACTTTTGGTGTGGCCGAGGCACGATCGGAGGTAAGGGAGCGGCCACCGGTGCCCATGCCATCAGACCGACGCCATAATCTTCTTTTCAGGCGACGGCGAGGAAAGCGGCGGCGGAGAGTGCCTATTTCGAGCTGTGCAGAGTGATTCGGGACATCCGTAGCTTGAGCTGAGTAATAGAGAGGCTGCAGGATGTCGAGGAGACGAAACAATGACGAAGCACAAGTTGGACACATCGTCTGACAATGCAGTTGTCAGGAGCCGTCGTATTACAAGCTGGACCCGTTGTCTAGTATCGGCATATAATGCGAGATGCACACATGCACACCTCCAGATGTTGCGTTCGGCGATTCGTGTTCAACGCGAGCGCGATGCAGAGCCAAGGCTTGAAGCTTGAAGGCCTGGAATGGCAAATCCCGCGACTTGTCCTCTGACCTCGCGATCTCGCGCTGCCAAGCTCCAGCACGCCCGCCATACCGACTGAGTCAACTGCAAAACCCTTAACGTATCTTTGCGTCATGGCCCACGCCCGCTCAAGCTTCGTTCCGGATTAATCGCAAAGTGATAACCCGCGATATGAATCTACAGTGTTGGAATTGTCCGATAAACAGCCCGGCGACTACTCTAGATGGCATACATATACGTAATCAAGGATGCGACGACGGTGACGACGACCGCGAACGACGCATGCAGAGTACTCGCCGCGCCGGTCTTGTCAACGACCTTCCCACCGTCCTTCGGGTTCACGAGCGTCTTCTTACCGTCGTCAAACGCAAAGCACTGTACGGGCTGCGCGACGCCTACTGCCTGTTTCGGCAAGTTATCCGCCGCGTTCACGTTGGCTTTGACCCCCTTGTCGCCGAGTCTTCCACCCGTCTCAACGACGTCGATGCGCTCTTTCGTCTCGACCTTCGTCAGGTTGGCGTATACGGGGTCCTTGCTATCGAGTGCAGGAAGAACACAGGAGTCGGTCAGGTTCGCCCGTTGCGAGATCGCCCATTCCAGCGATGGGATGGCGGGGTAGACGCCGAAGGTAGACGTCCCGGTGGCGTGCGCGTTACCCGCAAGGGTGGCCGTTTCGGTGATTATAAATCCTGGGCGCAGGGACAGGGAGATAGTGGCGTTGAGATTGGCGGTTGAGGTCTGGAACGGCGCGACCTTGATCGTTGCTTGGTCGCTGGACGGGACGGGATCATCGTCAGTCAGTACTTTGGGAAGGGCTAACATGGTGATTAATAGAACTCACAATCCTGCCAAGGTATACGGGGGAAAGTTCCCGTCGAATTGGAAGGTGCCCGTGTCCGCCTCGGCGGGAAAGGAGATGAAGAGGCCCGCGCCGTCCGGGAGCGAGACGTCAAACCCGGTCGTGACGTGGAAGTCCATAGTCGACTGCACGGTGCCGTAGACCACCCACTCGACCGTCATATTGACGGGAAGGGGAGGCTGTCAGAGTGTCGTACCATGCGTCAGCCGTCTGCAAGTCAGGACCCATTCACGAACGACGCACGAAAGGAAATGCCGACGACCCAGAAACAATCGCCACGAACTCTCCAGACCCTGTCAAGGCCGCGGTGTACTCCAAGTCGAGGTTGAGGTGAGCCTTGAACCCAGAGAACGTTGTACCGAACCATCGTCCCTTGTTGAAGTCAAACCCAGACTTGGTAGCGATGTCAGTTGTGATATTGGAAGACGGTGCGTCGGCGGCGGGCTTGAGATCAGGTCCGCCGAATGCGATGTGCTGGGTGGCCGACAGAGTGCAGGCGTCTACGCATTTAGCGGACAATCTGCATATCCACGTTCAGGAACAAAGATGCGTCGAATCAAAATTACGGGGTACGCACGGAACGCTCGGATTCGGTGCAGCTGAAGCATCCTTCTGGATCTGGGTGAAAGTGAGAGAAGTTGTGCTCTCGTTCGTGGACTCCGTGATCTCGGCAGCGTAGCCGCGGGCGAGAAGAAGCGAGAAAGGTAAGAGGGCGAGTGCGAGCATAAAGGTGAAAATACTAAGAGGGAAGCGCACACGGAAAGGGAGGGAAATTACTGTAGATGCGTGAACGGAGCGTCGCAGAGCACTCCTTATATAGGCGCGGGCGGGCGCAGCGACGAATCACGATGAACCTGTTTGCACTGCAACGTGCACCGATATTGACAGGTGGATCGTCGACGTATTAGGAGGCAATCAAATCTTGCGCCGGCACTGCCTCCCGGAATCCGTGCAGAGCTCCGTCAGTACGGGTTGCAGCAGACTATCGTAGAACCAGTGCAAGCAGAGCTGTGCTGCGGCGTACTCCAGCCACCTTCAGGGGAGTCTCTCAACCGTAAGGGGGTAGGAATGCATGCGCATCGTCGTTCATAGTAAATCACCGGACCGCAGTCCGCATCTACGTCCGTGCTTCCCGGAGACAAGAAAGGTATCGGGCGCGATTCGCTGTACTCACTTGCAGATGATCCCATTTGTTCTTTGGAATCTCGTAAGTAGCTGACTCAAAGGACTCCGCGGTCTCCGGAGTTCGTTTTGTTATCCACTCCTAAAGATGGAGATGAGAGTATCGGTTATACCGCTGTGTAAGGGCTTCCTGACGACCAGAGAGGTATCGGGTGCGATTCGCTGTACTTGCACGCTTCCCCGCGACGTGGACGACCGCCAACGGAATCTCGGAGTATAGCCCGGTTGGACCACGTACCGACTCGTGGGAAAGTGTGTGAGAGTGTAATTTCGATTGTATATTGACATACACCGTTCTTGCAAGACGCATCAACGTGTGGTGACGTAGTTGGGCCCCGAGCGAGACGATAATCATAAAGCCGTGAGGGGCTACTAGCCACCGACGGCCATCGATCCTGCATGGCCCTCGCGTTCACTCGCTTCGACAACCGGTCCTTCAACTGCAGCCCATACACGACGCTCGCTATCGCCAACTCTGGCCTCAGCGTGCTCGGAGACTGCATCGCGCATACTCGTCCCAGACTGAAGTCGGAATTCGCAGGGCGCCCTCGAGGGCGAGATAGTACGCTTCGCCGTCTTTGGCCTCGTCATCAGTGCACGAGTAATACAGTAGTATTGCCTGGAACCTGGTTCGGTTGATGCTTATCGCCCAGAGGAACGATCATCGGACGATGAGGCAAGTTCTTCGAGCAGGAGTTTCCCAAGAACGCGGGCATGACGACTGCTGGGAATCTGCTCGTCCTTACGAAAAGTATGGTGGCGAGCGACCAGATCTTGATGTGTGTCGTGCTGCCCGAGTGCGCTCCGCAACCGAGGCAGGTTCAGACCTGCAAAACGCGGTCCAATAAATATTGCAGAGACTCGGAGCGACGAGGGTGGGATGCGTGCGACGGGTGGAAGAGGAAAGTCGGAAGGTGGAAGGGAGACCGATGCCACCCACCAAGCGCCATGGTTCGAACAGAGATTGTGACTAAGCGTAGCATCCTTGGCCCTGGATATGAATGAGCGCGCATCGTGCTGACGAGGGCCAGAATCGACGATCATAGGCGCTGGCTGATTCCGACTACGTTGCAGGGAGCCCGGTGGCACGACGAGTTGGGTTTCGGTGCTGAACGCCGTCACGATATTCATATAGTTTTTCGTGCGATGGAGACAGCGATAGCTATACATGTACATCTGCTGGAGCTAGGTTCGGTAAGATGAGTATAGGAGGACAAGATGCGGATTCAGCCGATCGCGCCCTTGCCTTAGGACCTCATCTTGGCTCTGCCCGCCTCGCTGTTCGTACGGACAGACACTCAAACGACACGCACGTAAATATGGACGCGCATTTAGAGGCCCTTTTCCAGGTCCAGGACCCGTCTCGCGCGCTCTGAGCGGCGTCTCGAGTCTCGTGTACACTCTGCACCTCAGGCTGTGCGCGGGCAACATAGCGCGCAACCAACCTCAGAACAAAACCGCAAGCAATGTGTACGTATATTCCGTGCTACGCAGCTTACTAGGTTAGCAGAGTGTATAGCTTGCGAGGGCGCACGAGCGTTTGCGCCTCTACCACATTTGTAAGAGCCCGTTGCGCGCAACTGGACGTCTGGACAGAACCTCTGATTCCCGTATGGCTATCACGTTGCGCCGGCAGAATCTTTTACGTCCGCTCCCGCCGCTGCTTTTGCCCCTCTACCTGCCCGTTCTCTTCCAACACGATGGCTTCTGCACAAATGTCTTGTCGTAATGGACGGTGTGCCCAGCTCCTCGATCTGCGACACATCTTTCTCATCAGGCTTGGCTACCCAGAGTCAGATCTCTAAGATCGCTCGACAAGAAGCCGATTCCCGCCTCAAGTTTTCGTTGCAGGTGTACGCCACCTTCTTGAACGACTGCGCATCACGCGGAACATGGGAAAAGGGCCGCCACGAAGTCTTGACCCCAGCCAAGGAAGCGGTGGATTGTTACGTGGCGAGTTCTCGCCACAGCCAGCTCTGAGGCTAATGCGCTGTTCTGAGTGGCTATGGTGGATCGTCGAACAATCTGCATCGGTCAGGGCGTACATAACTCGTCGCAGTGCATCTCAGGCTCTCAGCATAGTTAACTCGCTTGTCCTCAAACGACTTCCAGGCAGAGGTGATGCCCTACTTCCCACATTTGTGCGCGGTGGTACTCGCTGCTTCGACCCTCATGGGAGCAACCTATGCACAACACGACGTGACCGTGGAAGAGAACGATTCGGCCCGTGAGCTTTTCGCATCCTAAATTGCCATTGATGCTCAGGAGCGCCCACGCAGTCGTGTATACGCCTCCGAGATCGGTCTGGGAGACAATTCGCAACCCGCAGGCACGAGGGGACGGAACAGTGAGTTATACATCAGGCGGCAGGCCCACTGTAACTCACCGACGGCCAGATCGACAGCGGGTACTATCACGGCGATGGTTATGTTTGTATTAGTCTCCCCGGAGCTACCGTTAGCCTCACCTTCAACGGTACACACTCGCGTGCCAACCTATCCCATTCGAAGCCTGAAGTAACGATTTCACCAGGCTCGTACATTGCATACTACTCCGACAAAAACAACGACCATGGGTCGATGACAGTGGGTCCTGTCTCCGACCTCTTCACAATCATGATTATCTTGTCAGATCACATTAGACAACAAAACAACGACTTTGAATACGTTCAATGCAGCCGGTGCCGTTCCACAGGTCAAAATTTTCGAATCATTCGTGGATCCCGACATTCCCGACCATACTATCACTTTAACGTGTCTCGAGTCCTGGACCATGGGTCTAGATTACTTTATATATACGGCGGCCACTCCTGCAATGTAAGTCCCCGGGCAACCCTGCGTAACGCTCAACGTTTCGGCATCTCACTGTTCCTCAAGGAAGGTCCACTCATTAATTGCATCCTCCACCTCATCTTCCATCACATCTCCGACCTTATCTTCCATCACATCTCCGATACGACATCCAGCACCTCAGTCTTTGAGCACGGGTCCGGAAATCATCGTCGCTGCCCTCTTAGCAGCGATCGGGTGGGCGGTGGCTTTCTTGTTTGCCTTCCTCTTTCTTCGCCTGCGTCGCCGCAGCGCAGCGAGCAAGGCGAATCAACCAGAGCCTCAGTGTCTGCAACACTCTATGAATACATTACCATCACTCCCAGCAGCAATTACGGAGCATCTATCCCTTCCGCGATCCTCCAGGGCCAACGAATCTGCTGTCACGCGTGAATTTGCCGCCGGCGTGTGCACAGATGTTCTCTTTCCAAGTGAGGCTGTCTCACGCCCTCGACCGCCCTCAACTGGGGACTTCGCAGAACTTCCGTTCTCTGGTATGTTTTGTTCATCCCTCGCATTGGTGTCTAACTTCTTGCAGTCGCTGCAGCGACCACACGGATATCGCTGCGGAGCGGGCCGCCAGCCTATTCAAGGGATTTGTAATCCATATCCACCCCGCACTTGCCCCAACTCTCCTATGTGATACCCACAGTTGTCAGGCTTGAGACGATAGCTACTGCGCGATATCGTCCCGTCCTACTACCGAGATGTTGAACTCAGCCGTAACACCATGGTCATTCGGCTGTCATCCACTCTATTAAGAATGACGGCCTGGCAGCAGCGCAGGCTAGTTATGCAAGGCGAAGAAGTATGCGTCGGACGGCGTTGAGCCTCACGGTGACTAAGGTACTTTGAGAATCTGAACATCGTGGCAACGAGTGAATCTCATAGTGAACGAGGAAACGGCAACCCACTTTCGAAGCGTGTATAGGAAGAGGAACTCGGTGCGCCGGCGTGGAAGTGGAAGTGGAGATTAAGCGAGCCAAGGAGAACGAATGGCAGAGGACCTGGCGGCAGCGCTCACGCGGGTAGCATATACAGAAATATTTGGCACTGTGGAGTGTGTAGGTGAAGGAATGTCAGACTGCGAACTCGCATAGCTCGACCGCCGTGTATCGATTGATGAATGCGCTTTGGATTCCTGAATCGGAGGGCTTATATCAGTAAGTAGTCATTCGAGCCCTACGGTGGACATACTACGTGCACTGGCGATGGAAGGGCTTGGCGGGTTGCACAGTTATCTCCGGACGTAAAGAACGTATTTTCTGAAGGAGTGAAGAGGAACGACGCTGCTGGCGCGTCCGCAACGGCGTACATCTCCGACGCCGGCCAGTTCGTGTGTTGAGGCTGCGGCGCGAGGGAGAGAGTCGGAGCGAAGGCGCTGGGCTGCAGCCTGACCGTGTTTGCGGCTGCAGCCTGGGATGTACCTGCCGAGCCAGAGGTGGCGTATGTCCGGCGTGTGCGAAGGTCGGGCGTATCATACGTGCACTGAAGTAGGGGAAGTGAATATTTCATTCACGCTGCAATATGCAGAGTTCCCACTCACCAGTCTTGTCGTCCCGTGCGACTCACAGATTCCGCACGGACGGCCTCTGTCGCATCTGAGGTGCCTAAAGATAACTCATAAGTAATTACCGGCCTAGACATCTGGCATCGACGGGATGCACTTACCGTCGCCTACACCGATCGCACGCGTTCCCGATCGGTCGCTTGGACCTTGTCCTCGCAGAGGGCGACATAATGGTCTGTTCACCCACTGGAGGCAAAGACCTCGACATCTGCAGGACTCTCGCTTATATCTCGTCCGCATCAGATAGGCCTAGAAAGTCTACGTGAGTCACCCGTTGCGCAAAACACTGGGGCAGAGGCCTCGGGATACTTACCTTCGCGCCCAATTCTAGCAACTCGCCGAAGTGGCACAGGTGGATAGGTCCCGACACCGACGGGAACATTCATCTACAATCACATGGACTGTGGAGATAGGCCTCATCGGGCATACTGCCGACGTATGCCGACTATTCTGTCGTGGGGTGTGTTCGTTTGACCAGTAAAAGTGTCGATCTCCGCGGGTGACTGCCGTAACTTCGCTATCTCCGCGTGGCAGTTTCAGCAGAGGCAATGTGTGGGAGTCAACGGTGGCGGAGGAAGGGATCCACATCGGTACCAAGTGCTGTACGGCGACCGACCGTGACGTCCAATGGCTTCTCGACGGTCCGATACACTCCCGATGGCTTCGTCGCGTGCGTTGCTCGCGTAGTCAGTGCGGACACGTTTGACGTCCGCACGATGATGTTGTCAATAATGAGGTTGGACTATCAGGCCCGAGGCGGGCTGGCGTGCACGGGTCAGCGCGCGGCGCACTACACGGAGCCGGAGCGTGTTGCATCATGGATCGTGCTATCGTTCATCCTGAGCCTGATCTCGATCATCGACCCCCATACTCCGCGGACGGAGGCCGAGTTGCAAGGAGGAACGAGATAAGACTCGCAACACATTGGCTCCCGGTCCAGGTCGTCGATGGGCCAAGTCGCTACTCTTGAGATCCGTAAGGAGACGCTGCAATTCATGCTTGCGGCAATGATAGTCTGCTCGGCGTATGCTCAGCAGCTAGTTGCACGATCGGCACGACGGCACGTACCGCAACTTTCGCAAGACTAAGACTCTTCATTACTCCTGTACGGAGAATAAAGCGACCGGGAAGGAGCTGGTAAATATCGAAGTCCCAGGTGAAGAGACGCGGCAACGCCTGGCGAAGTGGATTCATCTCCGTGCGAAGATACGAGCTGTCTTTGCTAGCTAGAGGAAAGGAGGAGCCTCCGCAGTCCAGTATGGGTTGCTCTTGAAACGAGCAGGAATGCCTCGGAGCTTTCGCAGGCCCTGAATGTCCCAGTCACGTAATATCGACGATCACTTGAGACACAAAGTGCAGTGGTTCCCAAATGCGAGGAATGCCAGGTGAGGCTCGGACGATCCTGACAGAGACGGCGGGAACTTCGGAACTCGTCCGACGCGAGCGCTTGACTCCTTACTCCGAGGGTGAGTTCGTTCTTCGAGAGAAGGAAGCTGCGCGTGCGAGTACTGCGAATCGTGTATCCAGTATCTGCAAGCCGGAATAGCCGCCGTAATTGCCGGTAAAGTTACCGACCATGAAGTCAGTGAGCAATCCTCACAGCCTGTTATCCTCAGCGACCTGAGCTCGCGCTGGCCGGGCGACTCTACCCAGCTCTTCGCGCACTCATGGCCCGGCCCAGGTCGACCGCGACAGCGCGCATACGTGTCGGCGTCGTCCAGTTCGACCCGAAGCTCGGCCAGCCAGAACGCAATCAGCAGCGCGTGGAGCAGCTCGTCGACGACGCCGGCGCCGACCTGAAGGACACCCTGGACGTGCTGGTGCTGCCAGAGATGGCGCTCTCTGGCTATGTGTTTCGCTCGCCCGACGCTGTCAGGCCTTTCCTCGAGAATTCGCGCGACGGCCGCACAACAACCCTAGCGCGCAGTCTGGCCCGCCGTTTGGGGTGTACAGTCGTCGCTGGGTACCCGCAGCAGCTCGACGACGGCGAGCAGCACGAGCAGCACCAGGTCGGCGCGAACGCCGCGGTCGTCTCTGGGCGCGACGGCGAAATTATAACGACGTACCGCAAGACGAATATGTACGACGTCGACCTCGCATGGTGCGTTCCTGGTGCGCTTGAATCTTCCTTGGGTTAAACCTTTGTCGATATGTTCCACAGGGACGGGATTCAAGACGTTTGATTTGCGGCTACCTGACTCGCGGTCGATACGAGTCGCACTCGGAATTTGCATGGACCTGAACCCCGACCGCGACGCGGGACCGGCGTGGACGTATGAAGACGGACCTTTCGAACTCGCCGATTTCGTCATACAGCAGAATGCACGCATCCTCATATTGATCAACGCCTGGCTCTTATCGGAACAGACGGCCCTGGACACTGCGAAGAAGGACAAGTATGACGAGGGGACGGTCAAGTATTGGGTCGCACGTCTAGACCCGCTATGGGACAAGACGAAAGGTGATAGAGCTGTTGTAATTGCGAATCGCTGCGGCGAGGAGGATGGTGAGCCAGCCAGTCTCCCGTGTGTTCGCTTGATCTGACTGGCAGTATCAGGTGTTTATTTCGCGGGAAGCTCTGTCGTGCTGCGCTACAGCGCTGCGAAAGACCGTGTCTCAATCATCCAGGTCCTCGGAAGGGCAGAGGAGGCTGTCTTGCGATGTACTGTGACGCTCGAAGTATGAAGTAAAGCATCATCTCCATCGGCCTACGGTCCGTAGTCAGGCGCCTCTCTTGTGGTTTCGGTCGCACCTCGCGGATGCGGTAATCAGTTGTATGGCACACTACGAAGCATCAGGTGCTCTTCCCAGAGACTAAAGCGGCGCGGAGGTCACGAGTCTGACATCTCCCGCAACACATCTGCTTCATTAACTCATTCCGGCCGGACGAGACTAATTGAACTCCGAGAGGCAGTAGAGACCCTGTCGCACCTCCTCATGGGAGTGATGTATGTCTACGGCGAGCGGCGTGTCGCCCGTTGCATTCCCTGAGTACTAGTGTCTCCGGCGGATATGTATCGCGGATTCTGTTGTGATGAACATCCGCGCCAGCACCTCGGTTCCAGCAAGAATCCATGTGTGGAAGTATTACATGCGCACTCGCGGGCTTCTTACATCGATTAGATCTGCTGAGGAGCAGCTGTCTAAGAGTCTCCGTCGGTTTAGCCACATCACAGGAATGTACTGATCGGCCGGATATGGCAAGATCGTGACAGAGAAAATGCTCTTCTTTCTCCAAGGGAGGGAAATTATTCGAGAAGTCCTTACAGGAGCACACTAGTGCGGTGTTATGACTTAGAACTTGGAACAAACAATTTACGACATGCCGCATACTATTCTGTACATTGTGGACTGCAAGGAAGGTATTCCAAGTCTATGCAGTAGTGACATGCAGAATCCTGATAAAGACGCGAATGTGACGAAGTCCATCATACTCCTAGAGCTTGCATTACACATGGCGCCGCTCCGAAGTATACCAACACTGCACGTCCCTGTTTTGTGCTCTGAACCACTCCTGAGTGCATCGATCTACGATATCCATGTATGGTAAGTCAAGATAACTGGGATCCGCATTGTTTACGCCGCTCACTGCCAAGAGGAACCCGGAGCTTTCGCTGGAAAGGAACAAACTATAAGTACCGTTCAACTCCGAAAGCATGCCCATACGCTATAAATACGCGTTCACCAGCCTTCTTCAACTTATCGCTACGCTTGCCATGAAGGTTACTGAAAGACCGCTAAAGCGGAATTCCTGCGACCAATGCCGCAAACGGTAGGCGTTGAGCTCGCGCGGCGGGACTGTGAACTGAAACTTTCCAGACACCTGAAGTGCGACAAAGGGAGCCCATGCGCTAACTGTATTCTCTATCGCAATACACACGTACGTGAGCTAAATCTCTGCTGCCCAGCCTGTCGGCTATAAGTTGAAATTCGCCGGTAACAGTGCACCTTCTTGGTACCCGACAAACGTAGGAAGCAGCCACAGAACGCTGGAGAGCCTGAGATAGTCCCTCCCTGTCCTCCATCCGCGGCCACGCTTCTCGGTCATGCACAGGTTAGCAGTCACCTCCTTCTTCCACGTCCATTCACTCATTGGGCCAGCATAACGAGGGCCACATCGCCACTGAGAGTACATTCCAGGTCGCGCCAAACGCAGCTACGGCTCCGATCCGAGTCAATCTTGGCCCAAGCGCCGCACATGGTGGCCCCATGCAGGCTGGGCAGGCTGGAACTCATTCAATACAGTCAACGTTCTTCTATCAGCAGGTCTACGACATCGAGTCGCAGGTTACAGGTCAGACTTCAGAGTCCGTTCCCTCCCATGATGTATCCCTCGCGTACTCTTTCCCACCGTCTGTACACTTCTGAGATGGAAATTGTATCCGAATGACCGTACCTGGCATATACCCTTACTGCGGCAAACCTGCGAGCCATTGGAGCGGAAGAAGCTCGGCAGGAATCAGGACAAGCCCGAAGCAATAATTTATGTAAAGCAATAAAGAGCGCTGAAGTAGTACAGTGAGCCGCAAGCGGGTCGCATCAAAGTAGACAAGCAAACTGATAGGGCAGGCGGATAGAGAGATAGCTGCTCAGAGCAAAAGCGCGCGGCGCTGGTGGTGAGGACGGTGATGGTGATGATGGACACGCGTGGCAGTGGCGGAGGCGGAAGAGCTAGACTGCGTCACGATCGGTGAAGAACTGTCGACAGTCGATGTCTCTGCAGGCGGAAGGGAAACCGGTCCTGGTGCTGACATGGTAGGGAGCTCTACAGACGTCGTTGCTGGCACCGAGACCGGACCAGGAGCTGATGCCGTGGGCAGCTGGCTCGACTCCTCGATAGGGGGTTGTGCGGGTCCAGGAGCACTAATGGCGTTTGATGCACTGTGCACAAAAGTCAGAAGGAAACGGACGCAGGATTATGTACCGAGAGTGAGAGACGACATACGACGTAGTAACTGGGTTGTTCCCCGGCAGTTTATCGAGTTTGCTGCCGTCAAGTCCAACGTTCTCCTCGTAGACAGCGGGAACAAGAAGGGGAGCTGGACCTGGCTGCGGTGGTTCGGAGGGGGAAGAGCCTAGCACATTGATAGGGCATAAATCACCAGGCCCATTGCAGGTTTCGTGGGCGTGCGCAAGAGCGTCGACGTCCGTCCATCCCATCATGAAGTCGCCGTGAAGTCCGAGCCCTGTCGCATCGCCATTCGCCCAGACAAGACGGGACGCGGCATTCGGATCGTTGGGCCCATAGGCAGAAGTATCGAAGAAGAACTCGAAGAAGAGAGAGATAAGTCCGATCGGGTGCGTCGTTGGGCACACGCCGCCGCCGAAGTCGCCGGTGTAATGGCCTGTAGGATACGAAACCTATGATAAACAGTCAGTACGGTCCCGGGGAGGGGCGGAGAGGCTGTCTTAGTTACGCACATGATCCTTGTGGTTGGCACTATCAATGTTGACGCCGTCCCAGCACGACGGGAAGAATACTTGCGCGCGGAGCGTCTTGCACGACGTTTCAGGGAACCCGTGAACTTCGTGCGACTCGTCATCGTTCATGCACATATAGCTGACTGCACGGTTGGTGATATCCGAATCATTCTGCGTCCTGTAGAAGCCCTGAGTGGACGGTACGAATTCTGCGAGACTGCGGCGCACCTCCGAGTCGTATCACCAGCAATCATCCGCATCTGTCATGATTTTCAGTTTCAGAACACCAACAGGCGCAGATGGAAGACGTCGTACACCGGGTGGAAACGCCGCCGCGAACTTGCTCTTGTCGCAGTACAAGTCTTCCGTGTAGTTGCACGCACGATTAAGATAGTAAATGGCCGCGCCGTTGAAGTGCACGAGTTCGAATTTCCCATCTTCGCCCTGGTGATACAATTGTGGGATCCAGTAGATCGAGTGGTCCAACTTCTTATCGCAAGTCGTCGCGTTGGACTGCAGCGGGGCTTCTGAGCTGCTCATGTTGCGACTGAACGCGTTACCGCCGACTACGGTGTGCACGTGGCCGGACGCGACGCCCGGAGAGACAATCGGATCCGAGCGCTGCGTTGTGAGTGGGGCACAGTTCACGACGAAGGCATCGCCAGCTGCGTGCGCGAGTGGGAGGACGGCAAAGAACAAAGCGAAAGACCACATCGCGACGACCGAGGGCACGACCAGACAAAAAATAATGAGCTCGAGAAGTAAAGGGAAGGGAGGGAAACGGATTGGCGAACAGGGAAGAATGCCCGTCCATTTTGAGGTGTGAGCGGCGAAAGTCTGATGATCTCGCGTGATGCTGCGGTCAAGACAAACGGCCGCAGGCCAGGATGAATTTCATCATCGCTCATGACGACGACCAGGAACTCAGATGAGCAGTTGGGGACAGTAGAATTCGAACATCCGGCGGACGAAGTATGGTGACGGGAAGGAGGAAGAGCTGTCTTCGGCAATTCGCGGAGACGGCGAACCTCTTGGACCAGCCCTGAGTCCAGCCAGCGATACCGTATATATACCCCCGAGTACTCATAATGCGGTACTGCATAATAACAGTCCAGATATCCTACAGGCTCAAGAACAAATCCGACGCAGTGAGTCCCATGGCACTTGTTACACATCCAACTTCCTGACACCTCCTAACGAAGCAGTTGACAGCATGTCAGCGTAACCAACAGACCCTTTCCTCGAGTGGACTGCGTTTGAATTTCCCATGCACTCTGTTCGCGACTTCTGGCTTCCTTGCATGACCGAGCGTCACAACGTCTAGGCCGATTCTCGACTCGAACCCCTGGCAGGCGATGGAGGCTCTTCTGGTAGACCGCGTGCCTGCGCCATCAGTTCTTGCAGAAACGCACGAGCAAGGTCCTGCGCCAGAGTGTGCACTGCTGGGTTACGACCTTGCCCTGCATAGTCTAAGGGCGCGGTCGACACTGGATCTCGGCCGTCGTCCTGTGCGCGTGTGAACGACACCGGCGCAGATGACGAAGACAGCCTGCGCACGGACGCGTCGATGTCAGGAGGGTCCCGAATACGACGCATTGGGACCGAACTTAGTACCGACGTCTGCTCGAGTGGCGCCTTGACCATTCCCGGACGACTCGAAGCAGGCGGGAGAACCCTCCAGTGCTTGGGACGTCACTGCGGGGGCCGACTGCGAGCGCCAGTGCGTCTGGTCGCGGTGCGGAGGACCCACGAGTTCCTGGACAAGCTGTGGTGCCGCGGTTCGGAGCGTGTCGAGAATCGCAAGCTCTACCGCTCTCTGGGCCTCGCCGTACGAGTCCGACTCCACGCGAGGGTCTGGCGGTGGCCTCGCCACAGTGGGTGGTCGTGGCGTTCGTATCGCGGGCGGCGCAGACATATGTTGACGATGCGGGGTGCCGGTCTGTGTCACTGCACGGGGCTTTGAGTGCCGAGGTGCACCTGTAACGCGCTGCAGAAGTTCGGGGTCGACGCTCTGGAAGCCCGCTCGAAGGGCCTGAAGAACTAGGGTCTCGAGCGAGCCTCGCAAGTCTTCGTCGTGTGCATCCTCAAACGAGTGCTCAGGATCTCGGGGCGTCTCTGCCGCCGCCGAAGCTGTCTCCGCGAGGGCCGCATTATCGACGCTTCCAACCAGATTCCAATCCCGTGAAATGCGTAGGGTCGGCGACAGTTCGTCGGAGGCGCTGTCGTGACGATGCTGGTACATATCTACGCATCTACGCATGAGCCTAGCTGCACGCTCGCGAATGTGGAGTCGAAAGTGGGGCAATTCGGTGGGATGTGCGCGTCCAGCCATGGTGGCGTAGAGTCGAAGAAGCCTGACCGGAATCACAGCCAGCGGACGAAGTCACTGTACGTGTAACAAGGCTGTTCACCAGGGCGGACCAAGGCTGGTTATCGCTATCATGTCTCAAAGGCGCCTAACCTCTTGAAGTTCCAGGGTAAGGAGTGCCTGGAGTCTGCGCCCTTTGATCGCCCCAATGATGTCGGGTTCGTATGCATGCCCAAACACTGATCTGCATCGCCTACGCGTGCAGTCTGTCGCTCTTAACCCACGCTACGCACGTCCGTCTTAGGCTCCATTTCCGACCGTCAAAAACTTCGTGTGCTCCTAGAAGATCGGTCCCTTCCCTTTCACCAGCGTTCACCATGGCAGAGGAGAGTCGCAAGATCACATATGACTCTGGTTAGTCGGTTCTGTCATCTCGTCGAAGATGTTCTAATGGACTCTCGCAGAGCAGAATATTGCGGTTGCTGGTGCGTCTACTCGTCTCCTCGTCTACAGATTCTCAGCCTTGCAGATGTAGCTGGGCAAGCGCTGGTGGTCTACAACGCGGGCCACATCGCGTGGGTTCTTACTGGCGCTGCCCTCGTCTGGATCATGGTGCCTGGCATTGGGTTCATCTATGCTGGTCTATTGAGACGAAAGAACACGCTCTCTATGGTCTACCTTTCCTTCGTCTCGACTGCCGTCTGTACTCTACAGGTGCGCTGCCCTTGCGATGCTAGGGGTTGCGCTTAACGTACCACTCGTAGTGGCTCTTCTGGGGATACTCTCTGTCCTTCAGTGATACTGGGAGTCCGTTCATTGGAGACCTCCGTGCGTCAAACCTTTCTGGAGATGGATCCCTCTGACGGGCGACGCCGTCTGTTACATAGGCTTCTTCGGGTTGCAGCACGTGCTCACGCAGCCTTTCGAACAAGTGCCGCTGCTTGTCCACTGCGTCTATCAGCGTGTGTAGATCCGTCACCCAAACCCCGGACACTCGTTGACATGTATACAGTGATGTTCTGCACGGTGACGTGCGTCCAACGCACCTGACCCTACCTGTCACAGCCGCTCATGTCCATTTCAGAGCCATGCTCGGGATTGGCGCACTCGCTGAACGTGGCCGTCTTGGTCCCGTCCCGATCTTCCTCGCTATCTGGACCACGATCGTGTACGCTCCGATCGCGTGCTGGAACTGGAACCCGAATGGATGGGCGTACAAGCTGGGAGCACTTGACTGGGCCGGCGGAACACCCGTCCACATCAACTCTGGCGCCACCGCCTTCGCCATATCAGCATACCTTGGCAAACGTAGGGACTTCGGTCAACCGCGTCTCAACTATCAGCCCTCTAGCAGTATTCTCGTAGCGCTGGGAACTGTGCTGCTTTGGTATGTCCTGACGTGTGGGGCAAGATGTCAGTGTACTCACGTTCTTACAAGGTTTGGTTGGTTCGGCTTCAATGGCGCATCATCCCTTGCCGCAAACATGAGCGGCGCTCAGGCCATGTTCAACACCCACATTGCGGCCAGCGCGGGCGGGATGACGTGGATTCTTGTGGTGCGCCCCTCCGCCTTGTTTCAGAGCAGGTGTTAATGTCTGCATCGTAGGAACGCGTCAAAAAGCAACCATGGACCGTCGTCGGCTTTTGCAGCGGCGCCATCGCCGGCTTAGTGGCAATTACTCCTGGAGCTGGATACGTTAGTCTGCGTGGGTGACGTTTATTCTAGAGAGTGGCGCGTCGCTGACGCGAAGAACAGCTGCTGCGCTCCTGTACGGAGTGGTGGCTGGCGTGGTGTGCAATTTTGGAACGGGTGTCAGGCGTGTTTTCGGTGTTGACGATTGTCTTGAAGTGCGTTCCTCCCCACTCTACCTACGTCGAATCATGTGCTTACGTCTTCCTAGATATTCGCACTTCACGGCGTGGGCGGACTTGTCGGCAATGTATATCTGGCCACCCTCTGGATATATCCGTGCTGAACCTCATCTTCAGATATTGACGGGATTATTTGCGCAACAAAGTGTTCAGAGCCTTCAAGGGCCGTTAGGCACACTCTCCCCTGCCAGCGGATGGCTTGACCACCACTACAGTACGCGTTCCACATTGGTACGGATGTGGATGATTCTGGCGCTGAGTATTCGTCGCGTACATAGTTCAATTGGCATACCAGCTTGCTGCTTCATCCGCTGGAATGGCATGGGCTTTCGGAGTTACGGTTCGTCTGGCATTCGTATCCAGCATTCCCCATCCTGATCACTGACGCTTGCAGACCGCAATCCTGTGGACGATGCATTTCATTCCTGGAATGCGTTTACGAGCTCATCTCAGAGCGGAGATATTTGGCATCGACAGGACCTATTGCGAGTACGCGTACGACTACGTCGAAACAGCACCGGAGCCTGGCTACGATCTCAACGAGGAGTGGCGTCTCATTTCCGAAAATCCAGACATGGGAGATGCCGAAATGCAGTACGTAACGGCTCGCCCTTACGATATTCATGCTCCTCCACGGAGTGCGAACGGGACACCGATGGGGCAATACCCAAACTCGCCATACGCTGCCGATCCACCAGTCGCGCCCGCGCTGTCCAAGCGAAGCGCTGGTCCTAGTACACTCCAGCATCTTGTACCTACTCTGCATCCGCAGTCTTGATCGTGTAGTGTCTTGATCTTGTAGAGTCTTTATCGTTTTATGGTCTGCAGCACACACATCGATAATTAAGTAACTACACTCGTTATAGCGACGCATTTTACAATACACCCAGTGGATCTAATCACAGCGAATCAGTGTCCCATCGAGTCAGAAACGTCACGGCGATACGGTGGCAGGCTATCTGAGCGGCTCGCCTGCTCATCTGGCCAGTCGTTCACCGGCGACGCGGGGCGAGGTGTTTGAGAAGTTGCGACATGCTGCATCAACTCCTGCAGAAACGCAAGCGTCGCCTCGGGATCGTGCGCAAGATTTCGCAGCGTCCCGCGGTCGATAGTCGGCGATGGCGAGGCGGTCGCGCCGCGTGCCACAGCATCCAGGCTGTGCATAGGACGTGCTAGTTCGGGAGAAGGAGGGAGTTGGATATGAGCGGGATCTGCTGCTCTGACGAACGGCGGTGGCGGTGGAGGTAGAGGGCGTGCAGGCACCGACCGGAGCGGTGCTAGTGAGACGCCGTCAGTTCTGGAAGTCGAAGATGTGGCGTGCGCGGTGCGGTGAGACAGCGACTGTCCGCGCCTTCGGGCTGCCATAGCTGCCTTCTCTGACAGCGCTCCATGCGAAGGGGCTTGTGGGAGAGCGCTGCGCGGTCCATCGCGACTGACAGCACGAGCTGCTTGTCGACGGCGAGCCTCCTCGAGTACAGCCGTCATCTGTTGCACGAGGACGGGATCGGTCGTCTCGAGCCCGACGCTGGCTAGGAGACTCTCCAGAGAGGTCGCATGCCCACCCGGTTCCGAACTGATCTCTGCCGGAGACGCCCCACCTTCGTCGAATGAAGAAGACGATTCCTCGGAGTCGGAGATGCTGACGAAGGAGGTCTGTGCTCCCTGAGGCTCACCAGCCTGAGCACGCTGCTGACGACTCGGGGTTGCAACCCACTGAGCGCTGAAAGAATCGTCGCGGCGCAAGTCAGAGCCTCTAGACGCCGGAATCGTCGCCGTCGAGGGAGTTGGTGAATGGCCATGACGTCGAGCGCGCGCGGGTTTGATAGCACCCTCGTGTCGATTTTCATATAGGTCAGCGACTTTGTGCGCGAACTGCTTGAGGGATGCCCCCACGCGCAGCTTTGGGGCCTTCCAGTCGACTGGTTGAGCGCGGCCAGCCATGAGCAAGATGGAGAGAGTAACGACGGGGTAGCGTGCGACTCTTATCTTGACTTGATTTTCGTTGGGAACCTTGTCTTGACCGCCGCGTTTTAGGTGGACCCAGATCTGTAGCTGCTGTGCGCCGGACAGGCGCCGGCTCACATCCGAAGTCAAGTTTTGACAGCCGTGCGACAGACCCGGCACCTGTCAGAGAGGCGATGATTGGCTGGCTATGTTACACTTGCACAACGTTTGAGAATACAACGTACAGGATCTGAACCATTCAAGGAAGAGCGAACGGCTGTGCCAGGTACGCAGACCCTTCCAGAGATGGTTTGCTAGTTCTAACTTCATCGACGATATCGTCCTAGCAAATGGTGTAAACATCAGTTGATGCAACACCCGTGGGAAGGTGTACATGTATGACGCACTGGAGATAGGGCTGCTTGGAAGACTTTGACGTTCTCGACCATTCCATCCCACTGATGGCCCATCTGACCGTTATGCAGTCCGCGGCCAAGCACGATCCGAATCTGGAGCCCTCACTGTCAGCCGTACGTGGATCCCGCTTGGGTGGAACAGAACGTACGTTGGGTCTATTATCGATAGGAGGGAGATCGGCGCTCTCCTCATGAACGCCGTTCACGTATAGCTGCACCTCCGTCTCGGTGCGGACCATCGCGACGTGCACCCACATCATCAGCAACCAGTCCGCGCGCGGAATCGCGTACGACGGCATGGCGGTACTGCCTTTGACGAGCACGGAGTAATCCACATCCGAGCGTCGCGGACGCAGCGAAGCGCAGATGGGGCCGTTTCCCGGTGCCAGACCGATGGACACAAGTGACGTCTTCTGATCAGCACCGGACTCTAGAGACAGCATGCACCGCGACTGAGCGGGGACAGGCGCGCCGACTCTGATTCCGCCGCGTCGCGCCCATGCAGTGATGGCAAATGGTCGACGGAGGTCGAGTTCAGGGACTGGACTCTCCACGTACGCCATAGTATCAACTACGTGTCTGACGGCCAGATGGTCAGAGCGTATGTTTGAGCAGGACGTGTGCTTACCCAGTCCAAGAGGAGAAACGTCCAGAGAAGTGGAAGATCGGAGTGAAAAGTCCCGTATACGGAGAGGGGCTTGCAGCGGGGGATGGAGTGGATCCGTAAGAGGCTCGTGAAAGTTGTTGCCGACTCTGTATTGGCGCGATCAACGGCGAAGGTGTTCGTTTCAGAGGGGCCAGCGTTTGTACGATCGTAGCAAACAGCGGTCTGGCGCCAGGTTCCCACGCAGAGGCAGTATGCATGACGGCCCACAAGTCATCGGTCAGAGACGGTGCTTCTACTGATGAAGGACGCGTGAGAGTCTGGCGTCGTGTGACAACGTGGGTAAAGACGTCGAAGACATGCCCGAAGGGGACTTTGCCAGTGAAGATCTGATGATACACACATAGGGTAAGTTCCCACTGAACACACAGCGATTCAGACATACCTCATATGCAGTCATGCTCCATGCGTAAACATCGACCTTGGGCGTGAGCTGACCACCTTGAAGTGCTTCTGGAGGTTTCCAACGCTCTGCGGCAGTTGATAACACGACAGTTCTGCGGGATTGAGAACTGATATCAAGGTAGATGCTGGACAGTCCGAAGTCTGTGATGAGCGCGTTGCCGCCCTGATCAATCAGAACGTTGGACGCCTGCACACACGGTGTCAATGTCGGTTGGCAATGACTGGACTACGTGTGACTCGAAGCGCACCTTCAAGTCTCCGTGAAGCACCCCTTCAGAGTGGAGATATCGCATCCCCTCTGCGATCTGGAATACCTAGAGAGATGTCAGGAACTTGAGCTCGGAATAGAGCTCTGCATACCAAACGCGGTCGGTTTGTGTACGGCCGCTTCTTTAGGAAGTTTACAGCATTGCCGTTCGCGCAGAGTTCGGAGACGATTAGTGGCGGGTTGCTGACTATGGAACACTTCAGGAAGCGGTGGATGTGCGGATGATTCAGTTTCCGCCATATTCCAACCTCATTGCGAAGGACCTGTGTACATACTGAGTATGAGTAGCGCCTCCAGATTGTAGCTCCCAAGTACGTACCTCCATCCGTGTCTCCGCCGGAAGGAACTTGATCGCCACCTCCGTCTTCCCCCACAGCCCACGGTGGACAGTTCCAAAGCCACCGGAGTCAATAGGCGTTTCGTCCCAGTCCAGATCAAACGCGCTAATTTCCCAGTCGGGTCTCTTCCCAGGCTTGGAGCCCGACGCGCGCTGTAGGACCGCCAATCCCGTTTCCGCGAATCGTCTCTCGACTGTGCCTACTGTGAACTCCTCCATACGGCGGTGTAACGCCTGCATAGCGTCGATGAGCTGGTCTTGCCCGAGTTGCAGGGTTCGAATGATGGTGTTTTCGTTCACGAGCGAGCGCTCGAGGAGCTGTCGAAGCTCCTGCGTATCGGCTCTGCGATCCTCCTTGTCTTGCGCCTGCCACGCCTGAATATTGATCGCAGCTTTCATCTAGATCAGGAAATGTGCGATCATTACACGGTACGGCTCGTCACTCGAAGGAGATGAACGCACAGAGAACAACTCGCAGCACGTCTCTAAACGCTGGGTATGTTCTTGAATATGGTCCGTGATATCGCCTTTATTGATGAACCGGCGAAAAAAGCTCTTGTTTGCGAGCGTACGCATAAACGAGTCGATATCCTCGAGCGCGCTGTCGATCGTGATATCGATGTCAGTCTCGATCTCAGTAAGTGCATGTCCACCTCGACAGACCTCTCAAGCTCGGAAATATTCCTCAAGGTCGCATCAGAAACGACCTTAAGCGCGTACACCTCGCGCTGGATACTATCCACGACGAAAGTTGCGCGGTCTGCGAGTCGCTTGCACTGCGCCTTGTTCGTGTTCACGAGCTGGACGTCGTTCCAGATGGTGTTGATAAGCGTCATCGCCGT
>KV426199.1:0-71974 GCA_001632375.1 Exidia glandulosa HHB12029 | reverse complement strand
GGTTCGCGATTATCGACAGAACGCGTCCCGAAGTGGCCGTCGCCCCACTGATAGACGTCTCCGCGTGCATCTACAAGCGCGCCGTGCGTCGCTGCAAGTGCGAGGTCGCGTACTGGCGGGAGCTGGAGGTCGAGCGCGGCCGGCGAGCGAAAGCTGTCTGTCGCGGACGCTTCAGGCGAGATGAGCTTGGACCTGAACGCGACCGGCAAATGAGTGTTATGAACAGAATCTTTGGGCATCGGGCGCACTTATTAGAGCCCCAGACAAGTGTTGACGCGTCCCAGTTGGTAGGAACGGGCGTAACGGCTGGAGGCGCCGGTTTGGATGCGTCTGCGTCGTCGTTGGCGTATTTGCGGTTCTGTAGGGACCACACCGTCACAGACACCGCGCTACCAGCTGCTAGAGCGAGGGCTACGGGTCGTGCGCGTCGTGCGGCTCCTCGAACGAGCGACGCCGACATGACGTCCTTTAGGCAAAGCAATTCTAGCCGGGCGCTGCCGCGACGCGTGTCTCCCTCTTACTTTTCAGAATATTCGGCCACCGTCGTCCGCGGGCTCGTGCGCACGACCGTGCTCAGCTGCAGCTTTAGCTACCCTTGTGCTATGGACTTCTCTGACCGTGCTTCGTTCTGCTTCGAGCGTGCATCCAATTCGACGATGAGCCCTTCCACTTCCTGTTCTCCCCGCGCACGCGGGCTCGGGAGAACATGTGCACTTCGCGCGCGTAGATCACGCAACTCTCTTTACTGTCCTGCGGACCAACGGGCTTGCTATGGGCTTGCCTAGAACACCGGAGCACGCAATGACCGCGTCCTTCGAAACGGGCACAACACTACTTCTGCCCGTTGCAACTTGAACGCAACTCTGGGTCCCCTTGTCCCTCCTCGGCGACCACGCATCCTAATATGGTTGGCGTCCATCCATACTGGACCTCAGATTGCCGTGCAATCGCTTCCTCCGGGCCCGGCCGCTATGGATCCTCCGTCAGTATACATAGTAGAAGCTCACAACGGAGGAAACTTCTCTTTCTGTTGCTGTTTCTGACTACGCGTTCAGCAACTGGAGGAGACTCGTTTAGCCCAGATTGTGGTGGTGTACGTGCGCGGCCTTCTGTTCGTACTTCCGATTTCCGAAGGTTGTGCGCTTGCCTGACCAGGGTACCGTGCGTCACGAAGACGGCGACGCGGCTGCCTTCAGTGGCCGTAACGTCGGAAGATCCGCTTTACTCGCGCAGACCCGACGCGGCTGTGCTCTGGATTATCCCAGAACATGTACTTTGCCCCGGTCCTATCTTTGCTGCGCGTCGAGGGATAGTAGAAGGCCTTTGCGGATAACCCGAGAAGGTACAAGACGACCTTTGGGACTTCGTGAAGGAATAGAATGCGGCCAAGGAATCCGGCGCTGAAAATCCTTCCAGTTGATATCTCTGTCTGGAGAACGGTCGCAAAGGTCCTACTCTGCATCGTTGTTCCACTTCTCCTAGAGTCGCGCATCATCCGTAGTGAAAGGTCAATCGCGCTATCCATACTTTCGCCCGTCGCATCTGTCAACCGCCGGCTGCCGCGCTACTAGCGTCGGTGTCTTGCAGATGGTGGCTTCACTCACGGCGACAAGGCGGACGCCGCTGGCGTTTAACTATGCCTTAAATACGCAGGTGTAGGATCTGTGTGGCCACGTAATCATCATGGCCCCACTTCTGACCTTCTGCGTCGCGGCGGCTGGCTTACTGGGTAGAGCTATCGCATGGGGACCTAAAGGTGCGTCGCGTTTTCGCCATACCATGAGGACTGTACCTGAAGCACGAAATAAGGCCATATGACGGTTGGGTGCGCCTTGTGTTGCTCACGCGGAACTGTTGTTAAACACTGAAGGATAGCTTTGTTGCGATGGAGGTTCGAGAGCGGTACCGTTTGACGATGCCGAACATGTTACTAACCTCTGGTTTTAGTTTCTCTCTTCGAACACCATCGACGCTGTACGAACACTCCTCGGGAAAGAGTACAACGAGTCCCTCGGAAATGCAGCAACGGCGAGTCTTTGCATGCCCGGCTACTCGCAACATAATCTTATGGGTCGTAGTGGGCTGATGACGTTCGCAATGACCCCAAGTGGGCCTGGTATGCGCTTCTGCTGTCACCCGTCATTATCGTTAAGTTATGTGCAGGTCCAAACCTCTCCACTTTATCGACGTAGAGGGTGCGCGAGGCGTTGGCAGCATTGTCTTTTGATTAACGCCTGTCAGATGAGCCAATGAACGGCGCCTGCTCTGTGGATGAGCTCCGCGACTGCGCCAACGAGGCTTGCATTCTCGTCGCCATCTCAAATTACACAATCCAGGTGGCCGATGAGACTCTCTCATCCGAGTCTCGACAAGTCGCTCTCAAATTCCTCAGTATGTCATTGTGGTTGCACTGTGACGCGGTGATACTGAGGTCTATGTAGCGCATGTCAGCCTTGTCTCATGCGTCATGTCCTGGCCGTTCTGATCAGCAGCATCGTCTTACAGTTCTTCGGAGATCTGGCGCAGCCTCTACACGTCGAGGTAATGCGGACATGGACAAATTTGATTCGGTGATCTCTAAACGACGCACAGGGTTACGCTCTCGGTGGGAACCTGGTACCGGTAACTTGCTTCGGTAGGAGCACGAACCTCCACAAAGTAAGTTCTTCGATGCCTTGCGCTCGAGGAGATGCTGACCTTCTCTCAGGTCTGGGACGTTGACTTGCTCGATCTCAACCTGAACGTAAACCACGGCGGGTCATTGGACAACTACATCTCATCACTTATTACTCGAATTGCGGTACGGATATTCGCGCTACAGCGCAAAGCTCAAGGCTGATTCAACTTGTAGACGGATGATTTCTCTATCCCCGTTTCCCAATGGTTTACATGCGACTCTAGCCGCTCCCGCTTGGGTTTTTCGTGCCCTCTGACGTGGGCTCGCGAATCTAACGCCTTGGATTGTGTAAGGACATATGAAGAGTGCGAGCGGGCATTTGCTGACGATATCATGCAGTCGACCGTCTTCACGTATCAGGCGGGAACGGATATCTGCAGTACGGGGACCTATGCTGCCAATGCTGCACCAGTCGTGAGTTGTCTGTGCTCTGTATGCTGCGCCATGCTAAGAAGATCAGATCGACTTACAGATTGCTCGCGCTGGCTATCGTCTGGCAAACTGGCTGAACACGCTTCTTGACCCTCCGCAATCTGGCCGGCCGAGTCTTCGCATCGCGGCGGAGACAATGCAAAAAGTCATGCATGCATGACGAGGTTTCATTGCGTCTGATCGACGTAGCGCGGCGCGGTAACTTACCGCAGGCACGAAGTTGGGCTTTCTCTCGGTCGAGTTCATGTCACGCACAATATTCTGCAAGATGCAACGACGTCTCTTCTTTTCCGAAACGAAGGAGTCCGAATCCATGTCTGGACAAATGAGTTCTGGACGCCGTCTGGCTCTGCTTCGGCGTCGTGGCTATCGTGGACTGCGCCGCTTTGAACAAAGAGGTGGCTGAATGGACACGTATGCCATACTGTCATCTTCTACGCAAGCCTCCCCGATGCTTGCACTTAGGATGTGCCGTCTCTGGGACGGCTGCACTTGTCCGTGCATCGATGAAGGATATGAAAGGATGGACGATGGTCTCGATCATGCCGATTGGCCCTTCCCTGCCTTCTTCATCCCACGGCGAGCCGAAATGCAGCGCGGATTAAGACGTATCTGACATTGTTTCTCTCGCCGCCGTGGTACATGTCCTTCGGTGGGCGCCTGAGAGCACCATTGTCTGATGCCAGGCCTGTATCGAGTTCACACGCCCGCTTCGCTATTCGTTGCTGGGGAAAAGTATGACCAGCTGATTCAGTAAACACGCAGGTTCCTCGCATTACTCCGTCTACCTAGCAAGGTCACTGCCCGCTGTGGCCTCAAATGACATGCTAAATGCCGACTACCCCCGAACGCTTGGCTCCATCATACACTCAGCACTGATCTATCTGGTTTGTTGACAAATTCTACAGCCCAACGTCTCCCCGAGTGCAAGTTGCTTTCCTCTCGCTCGGTGTGGCAGTCCCGCGGCATACAGAAGACTATCGGGGCCTTTCCTGCTTCTCGATCTGAGAACGATCTACAAACATTCCCGCTTCGTGGAAGGAGAAATGCCCTCTGCTGCCGGGTGGACACCGGTGCAAGAATCCCACTCTATCGTCGCACTTGACTAGTAATCCAATAGTACCACTGGCTTGTATAAGTGTTAAATTTCGTCGAATTGACCTGCAAGCACATGTGTGTGAATCCCTCCAGATCAGTCACATATGTTCAACCATTCTCACGACATTCAACTTTTTTAGAAGCCGGTTCACGTCAATGACGGGGAAGAGAACCGCTGTCATCAGTATCCGTCTCATTCGCCGTGCCCTTCCTGTGCCTTCTCCGCGTCAGGATTGCACCCTGAGAGAATGCTTGGGGCCTTTTTGGTCGAATCAATGGCTTCCAGCCTTCTGCTACCGCGAAGGCACGTGACCGTCCGTTCTACGTCCAGCACCGGTTACTTCGATATCGTTACAATGCGGCGCTCTCGGTCCAGCAGCTACAGATCTGACCTCTACAAGCGTGGATGGCCACGGTGAAGTATTGTTAGCGGGGTCTGCTTGCGCGCTTCCTCTCTCACCGACCAGGCGGAATACTGCATTTGGGTTGGGGCGTACATGCATTAGAACTTCGAGGCGGATATACCTCGTCTCTTCTGCGTTTAGTGTTCCACAATTTCTGGGCGTGCAAGGACGGCTACCAGTTTAGCAGCTGTCAGCGACGCCGTCTGCTTCGCAAGTCTCATACACTACCGTGATTGCGTGCGCTACGAACCCGTAGCGGGTGAACCACGGCGGCGTCGACGTCGCGTTGGACAATCCGTCTTGAGCAAGAAGGGGAGTTCAATGACGAGTTGACCGCGATTCCGTCTACTCGCCACTGCACCCAGGTAACGGCGAACTCGGGCAGCGGCAAGAACCAGAGTTCTTCTTCGGACAACTCTCACCCATTGCAGGTCGTCTCTGAGCTTCGGTCAATGTCATACGTTCGACTAATCCCCAATTGGCTCAGTGTCGCGGTCTCTCCCAGTCCTCGAAGCCCAGGAATCGTTCACGGGTACTGCTAGCCAACTTCACATTTGAGACGGACAGCCGATCATGCAAAAAGCATACCTGTATGACCAAAGAAACCCACTCACTCGAGGAGGATTCGCCACACGGTCACGGTGTCATGCGACTGCCGGTCATTGTTGCGTCTCAGTAGACACCTCGCCGTGCCGTTTGAACAGCACCCATCGTCGTCTCACCAAGGTTTGAAGACCTGGCCACATGACGCACTGCTTCTCCGTCCTGCCGCCGTACGTCTCACGCTGGAAAGTAACACTATGTACCGCGGCCCCGACAGCGTGTTGCCCATGAAGACTAGATAATTGCACGAGCAGGTAGCAACACCTCAGCTACACGAGATCCCAGGACGTCCCAAGTCCATGTGGGGAGCACTGGAAGAATTCCAAGAAGACGCAGATTTTCACTGACGTCACTAGTTGTCGTCAGTGCTGCCAGAGGAGCGGACTCTCATTGATCTCGTGCAACTCTTCCGTGTTGATGCACCTTCTCCTTGCGTTGCCCGTCGTCGACATCGTCCTAGAGCTCGTAGGACCTCACTGGCAGCCCCAGACCGTCCGGACTGTAATAGGTCGCAAGCCGGACACCATCAGGCAACGGCACGGAGGTGTACGCAAGCAACACGGGCTTAATTCAACGCGACTGGAATGCCCAGGTGTGAAGCCAACTCTCCAGGCGCGCTAGAGGCTCTGCTGCAGCTTGACAACCCGACATGCTGCTCGCCACCCTACTACACGAACCGTGCGCATCGCTGTTGTTCTCCCTTTTCGGTCGGACGGCCCGGGACGGAGCGCAAGATTCCTACTTCGCGCGTCTATGGTTTACTGGCGTCTTTTCGACCCTCGTCATGGAACTGGTCAGATGTGTGAAGATAGGAAGATATCGACAATCGTCACTCATGTGCGCTGGCCGCGTGCAGGTTGCCATCTTGCGGAAAAGCACCGCAGTCATTGCGGATGGGCGTAATGAGCGCTGCGTGTTGGCCGCATAGAAGCTCGGTGACGTGCTCAGCTATCGCATGATCCTCGCCAACCAACTAGACGACGACTGCCTCGCCGATACCTAGCGCCGTGTCTGTCTGCCGTCAGCTACTCACGAATCGACACGCATGTGCCGTCCCGTCTACCACTTCCGTCTGACTCGTGGTCTGCTCCTGCATCGGTCGCTGTTTTATCTATTCCTCCCCGCCGCAACATGCACCTATCCGCTGCTTTCCGGAGCGCCTCGGCGCGTGTGGGGCGCGTTCTGCGCATGTCCAGGCCCGGTTGCATGGCTCTCCGCGCAGATCACAGGACCGTCGGCTCCATCTCCACAATCTTTTTGTGCTTCCCCGCATTTCGGCATTGTTCATCTCGGACGAGGCTGTGTTGTTCCGTATCTCCATCGGAGCAGCTGCTTTGATTCCCCAGATTCTCGTCGCCTTATCGTCTCATGCCCAACATCGATTGCACTCAGCTGTTCTCGTAGGGTGATGCCAACATGTCACGTTTCCGCGTCTCTCTCGTTGTCTGAAGTCTCATGTGGCACGTTCTGCGCTTCTTCGACGCCTTCGTCGAGGCTTCACGCAGCTGACAGCGCCCACACAAACAAAAGAGATCGACGACCGGATTGCAGGCAGAACCGAACACGCATGTGCCTCGCCTCCCCCCAGGGCCATTGGCTGCAACGCGCACGGCGCCAGTGCTACAAGACAGCACGCGTGCGGGGTACGTCCAGGGACTACTTTTCTCGACTGTGCGGCGATTTATCGCGACGTCGTCGGCTGGTTGCTTGTTGGTTCGTTCTGAGGCAAGAGGGGGTCCTTTCTCGACTACATCGCGGGGTCTATGCGGCAAAACTTGTCCATTGGTCCGGGGAAAGTTGTATCTCGGGCAGGCGGACCGCCACCGTGTCGGGCTCGGGCGTTGTTTACATAAGCACACGTCGAACGCGAGGATGCGCGCGTCACGACAACGGCGTGCGCGTTCCCAAAGGGCTTGGAACGTGCTGGACAGACATGGTGCTTACGGCCCTGCAGTGGCCGTGTTCCCTTTGGGTGTGAAGGTTCCGGCGGTGTCGGCACATGACCATGCACGGGCCGTATTGCACTGATCCATCGACTTCATCCAAGGCGACGGAAGCATAGACTCGCGCCCGTGATCCTGCGTGCACACGGACCTTCCTCGGCCGGTCTGGGTTCCCAACTCCGCCCCATCGACCACTTTATAACGAACCGCGATGATCGTCTTCCCCACATCCAAACACCACCTCGTGCCTCGCCGCCAACTACTCGCCCGCGTACACCAGTCTCGTTGACCAGCACCAATGGCATCCTCTCCTCTCCAAGCGTTCGACCCGCTCGCAAAGCACTACTTCACGTCGCACGGCACGCCCATGCCACCACCGACCGCGTCGACGCGCAGTCCATACGGCGCGTCGTATGCACCAGCACAGGCGTCCTCGCTTCCGTCGCAACATACGCCGCGTCCGCCCGTGAAGGCGCCGCAACCATTACAACCCGCCGCCGCCGCGTCCGCCGCTGTCAAGCCGATCTTCACGTCGTTCCAGAAGGACCGCGCGAGCCCAGACTTGCCAGACGTGAAGAAGAAGCCCGCAGCGACGTGGGGCGCGTCGTCAGCGACATCACCAGCGAAAAAGCAGTAGTGACCTCACTCTGACCTCACTGGCCTTTGTCCTGCTTTGCTTATCTCCTGGTGCGTTCCCTTTCCTGTCCGCTGGCTGATTCTTCTTCACTGACGCCATGACTGCTTCCCTCTCTGCTTCCCAGTCGCGCGTGCCTTGCTGTCGTCGTTCTATACGCTTCCTTTTCTCTGGGCTGTGTCTCGATGTCATTGTACATGGACCTTTTACATGTGATTGTGTCAAAATTGAACCCCGTTCGCGCGCTCGCTGTGCGCCTTGCCTCGTATCTGTATCCTCAACGTATCCATGCCCGAAGTGTCGCCGCCACCGTTCCCGCCGACCGCGCCGTACACTTCAGCCTACTGCGAAGAAAATGTGTATTGCTTGGCGCGCGAGTTCTCCGCATTGGCCGCCTGGCGCGTGAGCGTCGTGTTCATCTCGAACACATCACGGACTGTTCGTCCTCCCAGCAGGCCACATGGCATGGTCGTGTGCGCCCCTTGATGTTGAATACTGATATATGCCCAATGCGCGCTCGTGATCCCTTTGCTGCAGGTCGCGGTATGGCAGCAGAAAGCATCGACAGATGCTGCGTCGGGATTCGTGGTCGTCTGGGATTACCACGTTATCCTTGCGCTCGCGTACAAGGACGACGCTTCTGGCGGTCTCGACCAGCCAGAAGAGTGCTGGATCTACGACATGGACACCAGATTGAGACAGCCATGCCGGGCCGGAGGTATGCACGCACAGATATCACGCATGCAGGAACGGGAGTGACGTATTTCTGGACACCATCTCAGCATATTTCGCACGTACGTTCCTTGACCAGGAGGCGCTCGAGCCGCGGTGGCGGAGGTGCGAGCGTGGAGATGGTTGCTGGAAATTGCGTTTACGAAACTGCCTGGCAGCTCGTTCCGCGTCGTTCCTGGTCAGGTATTCCTCGACAACTTTGCGTCGGACAGAAGCCACATGGTGAGAAGATATTAGCGTTGAGAGAGCCCGTTGTTGACGAGTCCGTGCAAAGCTGCGAGAAGCGGTGTATATTGCACCCCCACCGCTATACGACGCGATAACTGGACCGATGGCGAGGGCGAGGGGAGTGAGCAATAATCTTATGTCAGAATTTGTAAGGATGGATGTAGAGTCGTTCGGGGAGGTCGTGGGAGACGTCGGGGGCGTGCTGGGCGTGCTGAGGAGCGCAAGTCGGAGCGGGCCGTGACGAGCCTTTGAGCTTGTAAACTTTCTTGTAAATGGCCTCGACGTCGTACGCAACACTCAACGGCTCGTCTGGCCCAGTCGTCACCACGAACGGCACCGGCGCAGGGCCCAGCAACGGCCACGCCAGCGTCTACTCATCTACACCGTCCTCGCCGCTCGCGCCCACTCACCACGCGGCCGCCACGCAATCCGTGCCAGCTCCATCGTGCGTCTGTCTTGGGATTCGAAGTTGGCGCTCTGACTGGACTGCTATTGAGTGCAGACCCGTCGCTGTGCTGGCTTCTAGCCATAACGTGGTAATAGTGAATCATCTGTACCAGGCTGGATTCCGCAGCGGCGTGAGTTCTCTCGAGTTACCGTTCTCGTTGATTGGTCGCGCTCATTGTGTGGCCATAGAACTATTCTGATATCGCCTTGGTAAATCATTACGATCGCGTTTGCGCTCGGGCCTCCTAATACTCACACTGGTGCACTCCAGCAAGTCCCATGGCGCCAATACGCCCTCCACCAGCTCATCATCTCTCGCTCACCCTATCTCGCCCACGTCATGTCGACGACCCCGTCTTCGAAAACTCTCGTTATCCCCCTCGAACAAGAGCCGCACATTACACCGGAGGTTCGTCCTTGTCGCCTAATACAGTCGTTTGTACGCGCTCAACTCCCGTCACTAGAGCTTCGACATAGGTCTGCCTTCTCCTCCCGTGCTCTTCTATTCTCTCTGAATCGCGTTCTTTACACGTAAGCTCTGAGTTATCTCTACTCACCGGCCTCGCTCGAAGCCGTTCGTCCACACAACGCACGGGCGGTTCTCGCAACGGCTTGTCTCCTCGGCGGCATGGAAGAACTCGCGAATTACGCGTATCAACTGTGCCTTCAGTCCTTGTCCGTCGACACCGTCATGGATTGGTTGGACTTCCTCGAGTCTCTACCCGCCACTGACGCCCAAGGCCAACCCGACCCGCCAACCGTGTTTGGCCCGTACGCCAAACAGCTCCGCGAGGACGTCTTGAACTTCCTCATCGTCTCGTTACCGCTTTCGCTCAGCGCATTCTCCTCGGGCGAAGGGACGCCGATCTCGCCAGTCGGTGTCTCTGCCAACGACATATCCCCAGGCCAAGAAGCCCTTCTGCATGTTTACACCCGCTTGCCTTTCGACTTGTTCAAGCGCGCGCTCGAGTCCCCGCAGTTCCCTCTCTGTGCGTTTGCACGCCTCTTGCCACCCTCTCGAAGCTGATCGGTTCTTGTCATCACGTAGACGGGAACCAAGGCCGCTTCAGGTTTGCAAAGCGCGCGATCGAGATGAGGAAGCAGCGGGGCATTACGAAGGAGAACGAGGAGGAGACCGTCGTTCTGGCGTTCGGCGCCGGTGACGGCGGTAGCCACGCCGTGCATATCACCCGAAAAATCAAGAAGAAACCGCTGTGGAAGGTGACCAAGTAACGTCCGCCCGTCCGCCGCGGAGTTGTCTCTTTCTCTCCATAAGCAGCTGCATTATCTCTTGGCGCAATGTATTTGGCTGCTTGGTAGCGATCCTAAACCACGAGATGTCGCTCCGATGTAGAGATCAAGATAGATATCGGCAGGGATTCTATCGCGGCATCTAAGCAGTGGGCATGCAGGGATCGCCGATGATCCTTGAACAGTGACCTGAAATTCCCACAACGTGACAATCGCGTGGCAGCCACATACCCAGAAGATCTCGTGAACCTTCGAGATTGCCGGCACTTTGGAACGGTCGTAGGCGCTTCTCAGCATGTGTCTTCTTTGTTTCCGCGGGGAGGACAGCCGCTCAGCGGTATTATTCCAGGGCACTTGAAAATGCGCCGTCTCATAGGGAGATCCTCGTCCCCTCGCATCCTGACCCCCTGACGCGCGCACCCTTGCATGCATGCAGGCTCCCAACCACAAATCTCTGTTCTGCTCCTCGACCAACCCTCGAAGCCTCGTCATGCAGCAATGGGACCGCACACCGTCGGGGAGGGTCATCACTGTACTCCGTATTCGCATACACACGACACAGACACCCCAAGTCGGAGAGTGCACTCGCGTCAGCTACGAGACCTCTACCGCCGACCAGACATTCGCTGAGATGCGTTGGAACGATCCGCGCATTGGCCTCGGCACCGTCAGGATCGAGAACGGCGTGGACATACCCATGCAGCGCCTCATCCATGGCCGGATGCAAGGGTGAGATCTCTGAACTCTCTCAGCTCTCAGTTGTCGCTGACGTAGTCGAAGTAGTGACGGGGACCAGGCGTCCTTCGAGTTCGACTCGAAGCGATACGTCTGGCACAGTAACCCAACTGTGAACGACCCCACGAGCAAAACGTACACTGTAAGCATGCTCCCACCACTTCTCTCGCTCTAGGCCTGACCGACCTGGTCATAGCTCACAGCGTACGGGGCAGAGGCGAGGCTGGCCAACTTCTACGAGCGATGGCGATCACCCGACTACATGCATAACCCCAGTCCCTCGCTGTTCGAGTATGACGATGTTCGAACGTCGCAGCGTCTGCTGCTGATGAGTATCGTCGCATTGACGATTCTGCGATGGGTTGACGGCGGCGGCGGCGGATTTCTTCGGTCATAGCGTGACGCATCTTGTGCATTGTTCCGTGCATTGTGACACTATGTACAACCTGATCTCCTCAAAAATCCGCCACAACAAGGATATAGAGCTTCGGAATACAGAATTAGGGAGAGGTCCTGGTCGGGCTGATGGAGTCGAGAACATGGTCCAGGTGCTGATGAATGATGATGAGGCAGGGCATCGACCGGTCTAAGAACTACTGACCTCCTCCATCGTCCATTTACCGGCCTGTGCGTCAGCGAAGGAGCTTCCAGTAGGCGTCGGCATGTTTGGCACAACGTTGAATGAACCCGAATTCATCCCACGCGTCATGGAATCTATGAGGCGACCAATGTGGTCTGCGTCGCTGTAGAAGACCTTCACAAGAAGTGAGCGCAAGAAGAGCGGATCGAACGAAGCGACTTACCTTGGTCTCCGGGCGCGCGTATGCGCTCTTGCGATTGTAGGCGGAACTCGCGACACTGCCCTTCGATGGTATTCGCTTGTGCTCGCGCACCTGGAGTTGCAAATCGGGCTCGGGGAGGGAGTAGCCCGAGTCGAAACTGGCGCGACTCCGGAACCCAGACTCGCTGTCGAAGTCGAGATCTTCCGCTGCTCGCAAGCCATCGACTACTTGCCAGATGACACGGCCGTCTGCGAACTCGAGAACCTCTAGCGCTTGACCTTGCTCGCCGCGGTCGCCATTGCGCGATGTAGATGATGGGAATGGCGATCTTGACGAGTACCGATCTGGAGTCCCGGATCGAGCGTCACCGTACATGTCGACGAGAGACGTAGTGGACGCCCCGGCGATAGCTGTTCCAGACGCATCGAGGTAGTTCGGGGTCAAGAAAGGAAGAGGCGGAGGCACGTCTGAAGAGAAATGCTTAGGTACCGCGCGTGGAGGCGGGGTTCCTGCGCGTTCCTGATTCGATTTTCCCGACCGAATGGAAATACCAGTCTCTGACCCCCGTTTCCTGTGTGAAGGTCTGCGGCTGACGCTCTCACTGGGGACTGGTGGCCGACTATCTGATGTGAGATAAATGGTTCTTCGCACGACGACACTCCGAGTGTCCTCGTCCCTCCCGGCACGCTGCGGTGCGTGTGAGAAGCACTACGCAAATTCATAATTGCCAGAATCACTTACGGGAGTGGGACCCGGTGACCTCGTTGAACGCATCGTCGCCTTCCTCTCAGGCGCCGGAGGAGATACGGGACGCGCGATCGAGTTGTTGCGCGTCAAAACCGGCGATTGCATAGCAGGGGTCGCTGTTGCTCGCGAAGACGTTGAGAGTGACCGATTGAGCAAGGCCGTAAGTTCTTCCATTTGAGAAGAGTCAAGTCCTGCTTGTGCTGCGCCATCGAGGATCTGTTTGATAGCCAATTCAGGAGATTTACGTGCTGCTGTGACATGTATCTCAGCCACCGCCACACGCGGAGAAGGCACGGATAACGTACATGCCGCGTCATCGATGGACGGACGTCCGCGTGGGAACGTATCGCCCGCGAGGGGAGACGTTGGGATACCTCCGTACCGAGTATCCACCCCGTTTCTCGCCGTATCGCTTCGGCCCATGGAAGAGAACGCCGTTGGGGTGGTCGGCGAAGTGGGCACCCTGCCCGACCCAAAACCAGGAGATTGGGGAACGAGACGCTCACGATCGACTCTTTGAGGCGCTGTCAAGTCTGTGGAACTAGCCCCAAAAGGCTTCGCAAACTTCGACATGAATGACTTGAACGCCGGCCCTGCTGACGCAGGAGGAGACTGCGGAGAGTATCCTGGAGAGCTCGGAGGGAACCTGTAATGGGAAATGTCCGCAGCACTGGCAGAAGCAGGTCCGCTCAGGTTCGATATGTTTGAGGGATTGATGCGCACAGTCTGCACCGTAGGGTGCAGCGCAGATGGCGTAGACGGGGAGGGCGAGTTTGGGCTTTGACCGTGTCCGAAGGGTGGCGGTTCGTCTGTGTTCGGCGTCGAGGGCTTGCTTCGCCAGCCGCCCAGTTTCTTGATCCGTTGTGTGAGCTTGCTGCCCGCTGAGCGCGGCTCGTTTGGCGAATTCAGAGCGATCTGGGAGCGCGATGCCGGGATGAGGGGTACAGCATCGAGGCTGGTTGAAGACGACATGAGGTGCGGGACGGAAATCTTGTTCGGGTTGATCTTCTTGCGACGCACAGAGTTGGACCGGTCGCGCAACGATGCATGCGACGGGCTCTGCTTCAGAGCAGCGGTTGCAAGCTCGACCTTTCTACGCACATCTTGCTCGAGTTGCGCGTCATCGGGCGGCAGCGGCGAAGAGCTGTTGTAGCCCTGCTTGTTCGGCGATGGACTGTACCCTTGGAAGTCGGGAGATGGGCTGTAGTCGTGCGGTACCGGGGATGGACTCCCATACCGACGAGAGCCCGGAGGAGGGCTGGCATACCGCTGCGGTATGGGGACGGGCGAAGGGCTGGAATAGCCGCGCTGCTGCTCATATACTGGCGATGGATCACGGTGATCCACCTCCTCCTCGGGTGTCACTGACGTCTGCGGAGAGGAATCCGACGACGACACCGCTTGAGCCGCAGATACAGGCTGTTCATCGTCCGTCGTCCCAAAGATCGCATCGGCCAGCGCCTTGTTGCGCATGATCGACGACAAGTCAGAGCTCTGGCTGTCGCTAGGATCGTGGTGCGGGCGCATGGGCTCGGGCGACCTATCCCTCCTGGGTTCCTGCATCTGCGGAGACATCGGTGCCATCAGAGGCGGGCTCTTCGCTCGCGCAGGGCTGACCGAAATGGACGCCGCAGGGATAGGGCTCATTGCACGAGGACTCTGGGGCGACAGAGGGCGCGCGTAGTTCAGCGGCTGGGGAAGCTCTGTCGCCGCTACTGCTGGCGCAGGCGCAGGCGCAAGTGCCAGAGCAGGCGCGGTTACTGGTGCCGGAGCAGGTGCAGCAGCAGCAGCAGCGGGAGGAGCGGAAGCAGCGACTGGTGGCGCAAAATTCTTAACCGGGCGGTCAATGCTTTCCATCATGGATGTCAGGAGCGCGTTGGTACGGGTGCTACGGTCTATCTGTCGCGGTGCAGGTGTTTTCTCACGTTCAGTATCTGAACCTGTGAGATTGGCGGAGCTGTACGGCGGCGAAGAGGGTGCGATGGTTCCGAGGGGACTGAGCGGGCTGAGGGATGGTGCAGAGCTGGACGACGATGACGCTGTTATCGAGGGATTGAGCGACGGCGTCGAGTTGAAAGAGTTGAACGGGGACACGCTGTTCTTCGGGGAAACGTGAGGCGACAACGGGCCCGGGCTAGTGGTCTGCAACGCGGACAAGGCGTCGTCACGCCTCGAGTTTCGGAGCAATTTAGGAGCACTTACCCTGCTGCTGGGGGATTGCGGGCCACCCATTGTTTGACCTATCGAGCCACGCCTGCGCCGCAGGGACGGGGGGCGGCTGGCAGGCGCATCCACCGTGCTCTTGGTCTGCAGCGCCGCGTCGAGCAGCTTCCGCTGGATCATGACGATGTCCTCCTTCGTGAGGCCTGTCATGTTAGTCAGAATGTCCTCCGCCGGATGCTCAGTCGTGCCCTCCCGATCGTCAAGCTGGATAGCGATCTTGGCAACCCCCACAATCTCTCCCGCAAAGTCATCCCACTTGCGCTTCTTCGTTCCAGGGTGAAGCAGTGCGTACAGCTTCTCTTCCATGTCGTCCCCTTGCTCAGAATGGTAGCTGGACCCTGCAGATGCGACTGACGCCGCCGACGCGTTGAACGGCGCGAGCACAAGCGGGTTTGTCGACGTCGAATTGACGTTGTTGAACGAGGAAGACGCTGAAGAGGACGCCGAATGCATCGCGCGGGAAGGCGTGCGCGGCCGACCGAGCCCGGGTGTGGGCGCGGGAGGTGGCGTGCTGGAGTACTGGCGGCCAGCTATATATTCCGAGTCGGATCCAACGCCACGCGTCTGCGATGGCGAGCGCGTCAGGGACGGTGAGCGCGCGAGGAACGGCGGGCTCTTCGGCGTCACGGGACGGCCGACGCCCGCGGCGTGCACGGCGGCGGGCACTCCGATGTCGATGCTGCTCATACGCGCGTCAGGGTCCCACGCGCCGGCGATGCTGCCGTACTCCCTGAAGGCACCCCCACCGTCAAGCAACGGCGAATCTGGGAGCGCCGGACTTGTCAACGAGCGCATCGAGCCACCGCTCTTGGTCCTCGAATGCGAATGGTTACTCGCGGAAGGCCCACGCCCACGCACAGGACCGTATGGATCCGTCTCGTCGCTGAGTACACTGCCATGTCGGCTATGGCTTGGAGAGCCATAGTCGGGCGTCGTACCCCGACTGATGTGCTGCTGGTAGTATGCGGCATTGGCATACCACGCGGGCATGTTGTTGCCCTCGCGCCCAGGCGTCGGCGTACGGTTCGTCGGCGGAGACAAGGGCCTGCCAGGCGACGACGCTGTCTGCTTCAATATCGAGATCGGCTGCTGCTGCTCTGGACCTGGTGACTCCTGTCCGAAGCGCGCCCAGTCGGCGAGCGCGCCGAAGCTGCTGCTCTTCGAGTGCGAATACTGGTGCAACCCCGGCGCGGGCGAGTCGCTCCGAGGCAGCGCAGTTTTGGACAGAATTGTCGCGGGGAGCTGAGGTGGGGAGATGGGACCGCGTCCGGCCTCGCGATAGGGGCGGAACTGCGAGTGTGTAGGAGGTGCCGTCGCGCGAGGCGTAGTGGAGTCCGAGCGTTCCACATCCCGCGGCGAGGTTGGGCGCTGCATACCCGGGATGTAGCCGGGCACGCGCGGCGAGGTTGCGCGCGGCGGGGACATGGACGTCGGAGAGACGGGCGTGCGCTGCTGGAAAGTGGGGGACGGCAAGGATCCAGAGCCGCCCGCCTTGATGCCGTCTCTTTTGTGCGGCGCAAAAGGGTCGTCGTCGCGCAACATGAACGTAGACGCGCTGTCAAACTCGTCGCTGGTCGCCGAATTGGGTGCGATCGGCTCGCTCGCGTGCGGCTGCTACCAAAAACGCGACAAGAGCGGAGTTAGGGGTCGCTATTGTATTTTCCTTGACAAGGGATGGAACGAACTACTAACCTGCTGGGCACTCGCCGCGACAAACAGGTCGCGTTGTAGTTGCTGTGCTATATCAGGTGCATGTTCGCGGGATGTAATTGTGAGGGTACGCACCGGAGGACGATGCGATGCCTGTCCGTTGCCTGCACGAGGAGAAGACACGGGAGGTTGCGGGGAGCGCGCAGAGCGGGGTGCAAGGACGATGTCTTCGTCGTCCGGCGGCATCTCGACACCTGCAGTAAGAGCCTGAAGAGCCGAGTCGAGGGCAAGTGACATGCGCTTCTGGCGTGCAGGGGTCATCGAGGTAAGCGTTGTCATCAACGACGACTCCGAAACGGTCTCGAGAGACGAGGTCGGCGCGGGCGAGGACGGGCTGAGGTGTAACGGCCGAGCAACGGGCGTCTTCTCCGTGTCCTTGCCGCTGCCGCTGTCCTTGCCGCTTCCGGCCTCGGCAGCGTCTTCGTCGCGCACGGAAGCGAGCGTGCTACTGCTGTGCTCGCGCGTCATCGAAGCCGCGGAGCCGTCGAGAGACGTGTATCGTCCCCGCGGGGTGCTGGAGGAAAGAGATCCTGATGAGCTCGTCTGGCTGATGGCACGGTCGCGCGCATTGCGGATGTAGCTCTGGTCGCGGAAGCGTCCCGAGCCGAAGAGGTTGCTCGAGTTGCGCTTGGGCGAGCGCATGGACGACGGTGAAGCCTCGGAGCCGGTTACTGAGGAGCGCGGGTAGGCGGTCGTGGAGGATGATGGAGTCGAGGGAACGTTACTGCCGCGAGCCCCGGCGGTCTCGTAGTAGCCGAGGTCGAGGGTGTCTTCGTCGACGACGCCGTCGCGTGTGGCTGATGCCGACTTAGTGATGCCGGTGAGGGCCTCGATCATCATGTCCTCCTCCTCCTCGGTGATCTGGTTCTCTGCGTTCCGTGCGCGTTGCTCTGAGAACTTGTAGCGGAGTGCGTCGAAGGAGAGGTCGCCTTGCTGGTTGCGCAGGACGGAGAAGCGCTTTGTGAGACTGAACATGCACGTCGGTTAGATATAGCAGGGTAAGGCAAGCCAGGACGCACGATGGGAGAATGAGCGATGTTCTAAAGTCGTTTACAGCTGGAAGCGAAGGGAGCGTGTCGAGCGAGGGCGGCGAGGTCGCGGTCGGCGTCGAGCCCGTGAACGGCTGCCGTCTCGCGTCCGACTTTTTGCTGGCGACGCGAACCGGGAATTGCAAGGCGGAACGAAGAGTCAGCAAGGGCGCAGGAGAAGTGGTACGAGCTGGACGCACCGGAAACGGTTCATGCTGGCGAGCGTATGTGTCGTTCAAACACGAGGCGAACACGAGCAGCAGCGACAGCAGCTATGTGCGCACGCAAAAGGCTCCCGGTCGTACCAGGAACCGAACTGGAAGCCGGGGAATGGAAAGCGAGAACGGAACGAGCGCGAGGGGACTTGTGAAATCTCGAGGACGCGGGCAGCGGAGTTGGCAGCCCCAAGTGGCAATCAGGAACCTGTTCCGCTCAACATTTGAACAAACTTGCTTTCTGCTCGACGACACGCGGTATCCTACACCCACAGGCCCAGCCAGCACCCTTCCCTTTTCACGATGCCCCGTCCATACCGCTATATTACTTGCGCTCCCGCGACTGTGATCCTCACTCGACGGCTGCCAATGTCATCCCGTTGTTTGCTTCGACACGTCTCCGGATAGATAGATGGATAGACAGGAGCGCTTTCGCAGGTTCGCCATGCGCGTAACTCGCCACCTCGCGACCTCGTCCAGCCTGTGCAACGTAAATCTCGCCCTTCCAAGTATTTGCGTGCGGGCGTCCTCGCGGCTATACCTAGCCTCCAGCTCGGGACTTGTCAGTCATACCAGCTTCCTCCGTAGCGCTCGAGTAACCTCCAATCGATGGCTGATAGCGCGACCGAATCGCTTCTTCGCCACGGCCTGCGGCTTCCCAGACGTGCGCCGCCATCGAGCCATCGACAACTGCTCAATGATCTTCTAACGAGTTCCGGACGTCGTCACAACAGCGGGAACGAGCTCGTGTAGAAGCAAAGACACACAAACGGTGCTGGGAGGATTCCGACAAATGAGTGGCGCTGGCTGCAGGTGTTTTGAACGAGGCTTGGAAGTTGGAATCAGCCGGATAGTTGCCTGTTTACGACCCCAGCGGCAATTGCCAACATGTTCAACGATGATTTCCCTGGTGTTTACATCGACCTGACTCTGTCAGGCCGACAACTTACGTTCCGTGCAGTCGGTCACTGCACGGAACGTAAGTTGGTTCGGATTTGACAGACTTCGGAGGCGTCGCAGGCTCGTCGCTTGTCAGAGTGCTCCCCAACGCTTGGCATGCTTTCTCAACCAGGTCACTACGATGTGTGTGCCCGCGCTCGTGCTCTCCATATTGCTGGGCTCGAGTTTGCCGTCGCGGGTGGGACGTAACGCCGACTCGCGCTCAGGAGGTTGAAGCCGTCGTCCGGCATAGCGGTGTGCTCCTAATCCCCCACTTCGCCCCATACCATGCCCGTCTCGCAAGCCCAGCGCTCGCTCCTCAGCAACGCGCTCATCGAGCGTCCGCCGTTCCACGGCAGCGGCGTGCACAAGTTCCCGTCCGACGTCCTGCGCGTCTTTGTCCTTGGCGAGTCGCGGTACGCGCGCTTGTCTTCCTACTACTCAGAGTTCGTCGCTCATAAGAATGCTGGCAGACCGGTACTACTGAACAAGGACGCGGCGTCGGGGCACGACTTTGAGCGCCTCGCGAGGGTGTGCAAGTCCCCGGCCTTCGGCGTCAACACTGCGGACGGCGGCGTCCAGCGCAACGGCCTCGATAGGGGCAAGTTCGCCTGCAACATCGACGTGGCGCGCTCTGGGCTGCTTCAACGCGTGCACGACGCGCTGTTCAGCTGGGAGGACCAGCCGCGCGAGATTGAAGCGGAGGTGGCCAAGCTCAACGTCTACGGTGCGTGCTCTTCTTCCCGTCTTCGTTGTGCTGACCGAGGGATGTTCAGGCCCAGGCGCGTTTTCTGAATGTCGCACGGACGCCGTACGCGAGGGCGACGCGCTGTTCGGGTATCTCGTGCTCGTGTTTCCGACGCCGTTCGAGGGCGGACAGTTGTGTCTTCGTCACGAAGGCCACACGGCCCTACACGACGCCAGCTCCAGCACAACCGCAAACGTCTACACCTCGCCGAACCAAGTTTCCTGGGCCGCGTTCTTCAACGACGTATCGCACGAAATCCTACCCGTCGAGGACGGTTACCGCGTCACGCTCACCTACAACCTCTACTATGCCGAAGATAGCGGCATGCATGTACAGATACCTCGCGTGATGCGTCCAGAGCCGATCGTGTATGCGTTCCGCCAGGTGCTTGAGGACGTATCGTTCTTTCCCGACGGCGGACGACTCGGTTTCGCGCTCAAGCACCAATATCCAGTCCCCGAGATCCTCACGCGCTCCGACCATGCAGATGCTCTCAACCGGATCTGCCGCACTCTCAAAGGCAGCGACCACGCGCTGCTCGTCGCGGCGCAAGCGGCGGGTCTGCAACCACAGCTTATGCTCGTGTACAACCTCCAAGATCTGGGGACCTTCCTCTCTGAACAACCTATCCCGCGCGGTACGAGCCTCGAGAAGACGAACTGGGAGGATATCATGAAGGGTCTGAAGGCGGACAAGATCGTTTGGGCCGCGGACGAGATCGAGTACGGTATCACGCCGATTTCGGTCATCGTCACCGCGCCTGCCGAGGACAATGAGAAGGAGAAGGAGAAGACGGCGATGAGTCCGAGCGCGAGCACGAGCAGCATCAGCACCGGCACGGGCCAACTCAGCCCGACGAGCTCAACGCGCAGGCGAAAGTCGATCCCCATGACGGCGCCGGACCTCTTCTGGGTCTCGCCCTACGCCAGCACGCATACGCGCGTCGAGACGAATTACGTCAAGTACGGCGGGAGGAAGGCGTCGTTGGCTGTGATGAGCGGGGAGCTCGTGCTCATTGCTAGGATCCCGTCGAAAGAGAACCGCGCATTGTCTTGATACTGTTACTCCTACTGGTTGTACCGCATATCGTAATGTTGTCGTTGAGTGCTGCGTAAAATTGAACATCCCGCTTTGACGAGCTTGACGAATTGGTTGGATCTCGGGAGCCTCCCGCCGCCGTGCATGCAATGCGGAGTGGCATGCCCTCCCGTCGCATGAATGCCTGTGTTGAAGCGACATGGGTTATGAAAGATACCATAGATCTGAGTGATTTAGACTATGATATGAGCCCTTGAAGGCGTTTCTCGCATCGATCCGCTATGCAGAGTATGTCATTGATACAAGTCGCCTGCTATCGTACAGCCTACACTGTCCCGCTCACGACGCGTACCTGCACAACATGTTAGTTTCAGAGCCGTGTTGGTAGTGCATATTGAAAAGTGCTTACTTCTTTACCCACTCCTTCGCTGTCTGAAGGAACTTTGGCTTGTCCTCCTTCAGTTGCTGCAAAGGCCGAGTCAGCATGCGCGGCATCTTAAGCTTCTTGCGTACTTGTGCAATCTCAGGCTCGAAAGGATCGTCTGGACTCGGGTTGTTGATCTTCTCGGCGATGGTATTTAGAACTGGGTAGGCGTCAGTGGAAGAATGCATGCATGCATTGTGATTGTGTGCGTACTCGTCACGACGCTGATACTCGGCTTCCACTGCAAGTATAACAATGAGCTGCAGCGAAAGGCTTGATAGTTAAGAGCTTACGTCGTCCTTCAGCAGGGTAACACAGATCTCGCCTTGCTCGTTGATACCGGGGTGGTATATCTTTGTCGTGAACTTGACCTGCATCCCACAAGAGGTCAGTGTACGCACATGTAGACAGAGCAGAGGATGTACATTAGGCGCCTTGAAGGGGAAGTTCTCGGGGAATACGAGAGTGAACTTGTAGGTGCCGCCCTTGTACGGGCTCTCGGACTGCGACGCGATCGATTAGACGATGCACGCGACGCGTGAAAGCTGGACGAGCGTACCGAGGGCTTTATAGTGCCCGCCCAGTTGAAGAGGTTGGACTCGTCGGGTGTGACGGATACGCCCTGCGGTGGTTCGTATGCGCGCGTGAGCAGGATGTGGCGCGCGCAGAATGAGCGTGAGCGTACGACTATGGGCGACGCCTCGAGCTGTGCGAGTTCCTGTAGCACCAGTTCAGTACACGCGTCGTGCAGTGAGCTGTGCTGGGCGTACCCGTTGGATTCTCCGTATTGCGGTCATCGTGTCAAGTCAAGGGACGTCCGGCCGTGTGGCGCTGATCCCGTCCAGGTTTGCCGATCGCTCGCTTGACCTTCCTCGCCAACGCCGCCGACGACGACGACGACGAACAAGCATGACTTCGACAGTCAAGTCCATGGGCGGGATGCTGCCCATCCCGGTGCACAAGCTGAAGCGAGAACACCTGCGCAAGGCGAGCACCGACCTGCGGCCTTACAGCTCCAACCATTTCTAACGCGCCTCGCAGTACTCCTGGCTTCCAGACGTCCTGCGGTGCGCACTTTCGACTCACAGAATAGATATCAAGGGCTCAAGTACCGCCTGCGTAGATATGAGGGCAGCGTGAGTCCGGCGTGCAATCACGCTCGTCGTACCTGGCTGAATTCGCGCACTCGCAGGTTATAAGAATTATCGTAGGGGTACGTCCTCGCACATATAGCTGCTGCATAATCTCACGCTCGTCCCGCAGCCAGTGCTCACTGTCACCTTCTTCGCTACCGCCGTGGCGCTCGCGCATTTCCACGGCTACCAGGTCGCGCTTACCAACGCCGTCACGCCGCTGCTGGGCGTCGTCGTCGGTCTCATCCTCGTCTTCCGCAACGGAACGTCGTATGACAGATACTACGAGGGCCGCAAAGATTTTGGGCAGGTGCGCTGCGTGTATTTCGCTCTCTCACAACCTCTAACAGCCAATCCCTACAGATGATGTCGAATGTGCACTCTCTCCCAGTACCTCATCGTCTTCACAGACTTACATGCACGCCATAGATCCGCAACCTCGCACGCCTTGTATGGGTAAACGTCTCACCTCCCGGGAGCGCCTCGGAAACCTCGCTATCTGCCCCAGCCACGCAAGCAGACCTCAAAGGCGGTAAATCACCCCGCACATCTCTGCACGCCGTCAAAGTGCGCACCCTCCGTCTTCTCGTCGCGTACGCCGTCGCGGTGAAGCACCATCTGCGCGACGAGCCCGGGCCACATTGGCAGGACTTCAAGGGGTTACTCCCGCATCGCTTCGCGCACGAGATTAAGGGCTATAGCGGGCTCGAGGACTCCATCATCGTGCCACAGGAGAGGAGTAATAAGAAGTCGAGACGTCAGCAGGTCGCGGAGGGAGCGGACGATTTGGAGCGCGGCGGAGGGAGCGGGACGACGACGCCGTTGTTGACGGAGAGCCAACATTCTGCAGATATTCGACGCATGCTCGATAATGCGCTGCCACTTCCGCTTGTGTGCGTGCTCTATTCCATCTAGACAGGTGCGGGCAATAGCTAATGCGATTCAACAGCATCGGCCACGAAATCACCCGATTACTGCTCACCTGGCGGTCGATGGGCTACCTCGACGCGGTGGGACCTGCCGGCTTAAACGCAATGAACCAATTGTCAGTGCACTCTCCCATTTCACGCATTCCGAGAGTTCACCGGGTATGTACAGACTTCAAGGCATGGTAGACCAGCTGACGGCAATGGAGCGCATCGCAACGACGCCCATTCCCGCTTCTTGTAAGTGTTGTCCCAAAGCGATGTATGCGCGCCTTGCTAACAGCGCAACGCAATGCAGACGGTATACATCTGAAGCAATGCGTCACCCTCTACCTCTTCGCGCTGCCGTTCACACTCGTCAACGAGCTGCGGTGGAACATGATCCCTGTCGTGACGCTAGTGGCGTTCACGCTCATGGGTATCGAGGGTATTGCGCAGGAGATCGAGATGCCTTTCGTGCGTTCATCTGTGCAGACTCCAACGCTTCTTACTGACTGTCTGCAGGGACGAGACGAGTCCGATCTTCCGTTGGGTACGTCGCAGTCTGTTCCTCCTCCAGATACAGCTAACGACATCTGCTCGCTTGCACACAGATGAATACTGCGAGGAGCTCAAAGAAGAAATCGAGTGCGTATACGAATTCTTGTATGAGGACATGACTGAAGGTGCGCAGGTACATCATTACGCGATTGCCAGAAGGCTCTGCGCAGGACGGCAGCTTGCTCGAAGATGACGACGACTTGTGAGGAACAATTACTCAATACCGCATCCTGCATCGCTTGAACATTGGGCATCGTGATGGTACTGTATAAAAAAGCAATTGCATTCGCCGCATCTACATCATCTGAACTCTTCTGCGCAAAACTCGCCCGGGCCAGGAGGCTGGAGAATGGTCAGGGCAATAGGCAAGGAGACAGTGAGTAGGAGGTACCTTGGACGTTAGGGCAGTGAGCCCTGCAGAGTTCTCGCTCGTTTGGCGGCCGCTTTGGGGGCCGGGCTTGGGTTTCTTGCCAGAGGCGAACGCGTCAAGGATCTTCTTGCTCGACTCGGGCGTCAGGTCCTCCTGGAAACACGTCAGTCGGCGAGCGATAGAATGTACATGTACGCACGTAGAAGTCGTCGCCGACAACGAACATAGGCGCGTTGCTGCACGCGCCTTGACACTCGACCTCGACGACAGTGAACTTGCCGTCCTTGGTCGTATCCCCAGGATGGATACCTCCCAAATGCGAGCACACGGTATTCAGAATCTCCGTCGAGCCCCGGAGCATGCAAGGGGTAGTGGTGCAGACTTGGACAAAGTGCTGGCCGATGGGCTCGCGGTTGAACATGGTGTAGAAGGTAGCGACCTCGTAGACGCGCATGGGCGGGATGTCGAGGAGCTTCGCGACATAGTTCATCACGCTGATACTCGTCCAGCCTTTATTCTGGCGCTGGCCAAGGTCGAGCAGCGGGATGGTCGCCGCTTTCTTGTACTGCGTCGGGTAGTGCGAGATGATCTCCTGGGCGCGCTTCAGGTTCTCCGCGTTGAACTCGAACGGTATCTGCGGGCATTGTGAGCTATTGGAATTGCAGAGCGTCGACGAGCAGGACGCACTTGCGGGTTGTTGTATGGCGTGTCGCGGTGCTGGCCGGGCGGTTAGTCAACGCGCAACGCGACGACGGCGCCGACGCACGACGAATAGGGCGTCCGAGGAGCGCGCCGCCGTCGTGTGCAGCGGGCGCGCGAGAGGCAGCGGCCGCCGCGACGCTGCGAGGCACGCCCTGGCCAATCGCACGGCAGACATTCAAGAGCTGTAAGCGGAAAGGAGCGTTTGCTTCCGCTTCTCCTTCTCATCCTAGTCCTTGGTGCTGCTTTTTACTTTTTTACTGGTATCCACCTACGCCTAAGAATTTGACTCATGATCAGAAATCAGGCCGTGCTAGCAGCGATTTTCTGTCCGATCGCTATATAAACGCACTCTTGAGCCCGCCACATTCCTATGTCGGTCTCTCTCTTGACTGCAGTGCTTGAACGTCAACCCTACTGCGGCGAAGGCGTCTGTTCCCTTCCTCCGGACGTCCTACGCGTCTTTCTCTCCCGCGAGCCATGGTACGTGCGTCTGTCAACTACCTCGCCTCTCCTACTGATTTCTTGGACGTAGGAACGTGCCTCTGAACAAGGATGCTGCTCTTCAAGATCTCGAAAGACTTGCTGGCGCTTGCGGACCAGATGGAGAGCTGGCAAGGGCAGACTTTGCTGTCAATGTTGATCTGGCCAGTAGCGGCGTGCTCCAGGCCGCGACCGACGCGCTGCTGGGGCTCGATGCAGAGGAGCATACTCTGAAGGCTGAACTTCGCATGCTCCATGTCCAGAGCTCGGGTTATCAACTTCCTGCGCAGTCCACCTCGCCGAACGTGTTCGGTTGCCTCCTCCTCACGTTCCCAGTCACGCACACTGGTGGAAGTACTGTCGTCCGTAGCGGGACGCAAGAACTCGTGCACGACCCATCTGCAGCTGCCGTGGCACCCGACGAACATCAGGTCTCCTGGCTCGCCTTCCGGAATGACGCCGAGCGCCAGTCCGCACCTGTTCAGTCAGGATATCGCGTCACTCTTTCCTACGACCTTCACCTCGTCGAGAAGTCGGTGGTCACTTCCCGTCAGCTGCGGATGCACGCCCGGCCCATCCTAGACGTATTTCGCGAACTGCTCGCCGACCCGACCTTCCTGCCCACCGGCGGACGCATCGGTATCCCGCTGCAGAACGAGTACGCAGCTCCCGCGAAAGTCGAGTACAAAGATCCCGGCCGGCCCATCGAGAACGTTAGGCAAGCTCTACGCGGGGTCGACTATGCATTCTTCCTCGCCGCCGGCGCTGCAGGACTCCGGCCCAAGGTGCTACAAGTCTACAGCCACGACTACGATCAGGGCACCTTCCTAGTCGACCGAATGTTTCACGGCTGGGATTCCGATTGCACCTGGATGGACGCGGACGACTTCGGTGAGGAGATGTGCAAACACGGCGAGAAGATTGAATCGGTCAAGCTGGATCCGATGACCGACGAGGTCTTCGCTCGCACTCCCAAGAAGAACTTGCAATGGCTTAAGCCATATACGGATAGCAAGACGGTCTTCAGGTGCACGTATCCGGTCAGCTACGGCTGTAGAGACGGCCAGATGTCTACAATCGACGGATATCTTGTTATCGTGGCGAGGGTCCCGCCAAAGGACAAGCGTACTGGAGTTGTCCAGGACGTCATGAACTGGTCGTACACCGCGACTGACGCAGATAAGAGCAAGACTGGCACAGACGATGACGCTGCAGACGACTCTGATAGCGATGGTGATGACTCGGACGAGGACATGAAGGACGCTGAGGGCAGCGACGATGAGGAGTAGCAACACATGTACCTATTGCTTCAATCCCGCTTCTTGGGCCTTCTCAATATAGATTGAGATAACGGTCAACACAGTACAGAGAGTGGAGTCGTTGCTGTCAGGATTATTCTCGCTGTTCAGCGTCTTCAAGACGTGAGGTTGCGTCGTCTCTTCTGACCAAGTCGATCATGCCATTCATGGTCTTCAATTTACCTGTGAGCACTCGCTTGGTGGGCCAGAAAGTAGGGCTCGCGCTTGCGGTAGTGGTTTACCCATGGCCAGGTATCAAGCCCACGCCCGAGGTCAACGCGACGCAACGCGACGAGCTGACGCGGCGAATACAGCGCTGGACTGCCTGATCCTTGACGAGGTGTCCTCCCATCTCGACATCTACGATAGGAACACTAGTCCGAACTCTAGATCTGCGAGCGTACTCAGGTTGTCCCCGAAATCACGACTGACATCTCGTGCGGACTCAGGCTGTCGACGTGAGTGCAAGCCAATGTGGATCCCTTCCGACGTTGTGGACGATCATGAGATCGACGAGAACAGCACCAAAGATGATGACACGTTGAAGGGGCCAGGATGCGTCAATAATGTGGACAACAGTAGAATGAAGTTCATCGACAGCGGAGACAGCTATGTTGAGACTGTGGAAAGGAAGATAAGGAAGGCGTTCTCAGCGTGAGTTGAGAGCCCTTGACATACCAAATGTTTCTCTCGCCTTAATGCGCAGAGCACACGAGCGGAAGTTTCTTGATCCACGCCCCTCGTTCCAGCTCGTCCACTACGAAGCGCGCGAACGCCGGCCTGCTGAGCCATGCTTTCGTCTTGCCGTCTCCCACATAACCAGCGATGTACTATCAAAGACGTCAACCGTCGTACAGCGGCGAAGAGAGTGCGAACCTCCGTGTTGTGCTGGTCTGTAAGGACAGGTACTCGCGCGATCGTCCAGTCCACCCCGTCGCTTTCCATGACCACCTAGATTGGATTCAGTCAGGATCAACGGGAAGACAATGCGACACACTCACTTTGCCTATGGATACGACGTCGTAGTAGGCCGTAGACGCAAGAGTCATCACGCCAGTGATCAGCGCGAAGAACGTCGCGGAAAACTTGTCGTGCTCCTTGTCTTTGATGGACGCCGTGCCGAGCAGGATGAGGCGCTTGCATCCCGCGCGCTGCATGACCTCCAGGAGAACCTTGTACCCTTGCGCGAGCGGGCTGCCTGGCGAATGGAAAGGCCCTGCGGTCACGCGAGGACCGAGCGCGCTGAGCACCGCGTCAACGCCTTGAATTGCTTTCGTCAAGGCTTGAACGTCGTCCAGCTGCCCCTCTACGATGGTTACGCGGTCGTGGACCTTGATTTCAGGCGGGAGCTTCGAAGGGCTACGTGCGTAGATGACGACACTGTAGCCTTCACGAGCGAGGCATTCGCGAATGAGCAGGATGCCACAAGGCCCAGTGGCTCCGAGAATAAGAACGCGAGGCATCGTCCAGGAGCGGATGACAGTACAAGTACAAGAGGTGTATACAGTCCGGCAACGCTGTGCGGCACCTATGAAGTGGCGCCGGCGATCGCAATTTCATGGAGGACAAAGTGTGTGTATGGTATCAAAGCGGATAGGGGTATTACACTTCCGACCGGATAGTCAGCGCGATATTGGAGTACTATACGACTGTGTCGGATCTTTCTCAGCCCACGCATAATGCCATGTTGTGTGCATGTGCAGCGTCAGGTCTTCCAACTCTGCAAAACCCTTCAACATGCAAAACGCCGTGGAAGCTATAAACCTTATGTACCTCGATCTGTGCCTGCGATGAACTGCTCAACTTGCGGCTCGGTAAACCCATGCTGCAGGAGGAGCACTCGTAACGAGCGCACGAACTGGCGAGCATTCTGTCGCATGAGGTTACCAATCATGTCATAATGTGCGGTGACATCGTCAGTTGGGCCTGTAGCGAGGTTAATGCGTTGACCACAAGAGCTAAGGGGCACGACGAACCTCGCTTCCACGGTCCAACGTTTGTGAACACCTCTGCGAACCCCGCGTTTACGAGATCCCTTCGCCGCCCAAGAAACGCGCGGAACTTTCTTCCAGAACCCATACTGCTCCCTCGTTGGACCATCACGTTCCGCGCCTCTGCGCTCCGTTCAGCGGCGGACAAGAAAAGATCGAGACAAGCACGCACCATGAAGCATGCGGGCCAGCCAAGACCCTGCATCTTCGGGGTAGAGCGGGTCCCCAGCTAGTGCATGCGGGCGGAGATCCTCATCGAAGATGACCATATCTCCCTCTACAAGTAACAGCACACCACCGGGCCGCAGACATCGCACACACTCTGCTATGAAGTCCTCGTAATTTCGGACCTGGGCATGCAGTCAGTACAATGCAACTAAGATCGAAAAGCACGAACTCCGTTCGCTGTACTTCGCGCATGGACGACGTCGAACTGCCCGTAGAAGTGTGGAAGCCCGAGGCCAAACTGGTAGACGTTGACATCAGCATTTTTGAATTAGGAGCACAGCGTAATTTAGACGGACATCGTCAAACTCGAAACTTGGTCCTTGAGGTCAGGCAGCACATACGCGTGCGCGAGCGAAACACACCGGACGTTTGGCGGAGGATTTCTGGATCATAAGAACCCACCGTCAGCTCGAAGGTTTTTCCAAATCGGCGAAAATTCGTGCGCGTACCGCGTCGTACTCGGTGCAAGATCCACGCCTACGACCTATTACATGAAGGCAAAAAATGCGTATGAAATCTTGAGTTAGAAGTGCCAAGATGATCGAGACGCACTTCGGCATCCGGGAACTCTTGTCCCATGCCTATTGCCCTGCGTACGACGCGAGTCAAACGAAGGCGAAGAACGTGGAGACGCTGCGGGCTCACCAGTTACCGCCTCCCGTACCTTCGCACAAGGTCAGCACGCATCGCGCAGGCGAGCCCGGTGTCCGAACACACCGAGGTCAAGGATCCTACGTTGCACCCCGGCCTCAGGTGCAAGCGCGCGCCTCACCGCGTCCTTCGCGATGTACAACCCGCCGATGGCAATGAGGTGCATGAGGTGTTGCTTGTCCCTGCGACCGGACGCGGAGAACGATGAGCCAGCATAGTCGTGCAGGGTTGTGCATACACCACTCACAGGCGGCTAAATTCCGTTTCGTCTGCGCACGACAAGAACAACCGACGCGTCACGCGCGCGCCGGACAGACGGACAGACAGGCAGGACACGTACCGGCCGGGAGGGCGTAGAGATCGTTTGTCGCGTTGAAGACGCGGTTGTACATTGCTTTGAGAAGCCTGCTTGCATCGCGCTCTGGCACGTACGAGACCACAGACGGTGCGGGTGACGCAGAACGCGCAGACGATAACTCGGATTGCTCCACAGGTCCTGCGCAGGGAGGCTGCGGCGTAGGGGGTGATTTGGCACTCGGGATGACAAGACGCGGTAGAGTCGCGAGCAGGCTGGCGCGGTCGCGTCGCGGCAGACTGAAAGGCTGGAACGACGAAGGCGACGTCTCGTCGTCGCTCGCCATTCTGCACAAAGGGAGAAGGCAAGAAGCGAAGCAAGCAGGTGCAAAAGAGACGCGCCGGAGCAGATCGCACCGTCCCAAAGCTCGCGAGCTTTGCGACCGAGTCCTCGCTGTGCATCATCGAAGCGTGACGTGCCATCGACCGCCGCCGTTCCACGTCGAACATTGACGCGTTGACAGCTGCACCCGGGGAATTTTAGAAACGCCCAGTACGTGAGCCGGCATCTCAAACCCTGGCAATTCCTGAACGGGTGGGAAACTGTAGAAAGCCGAAAGGAGTGCATTTGGGTACATTACAGTATGCGAAGAACGCATCCCGAGGTCACGACGTCGGCGGCTGTTCGAATAGCAGGCCTTCTTCGTACTTTTCGCGCAGGGAAACGATCGTCCCGTCGTCGCAAACGATGCGGAACCGCACTGCGAAGGACATGACACAAGTCAGGACAACGCAAAAGGGTTGACAGCATGGAGCCATGACGTACAAATGAGGAACTTCTGGCCTTTGTTTTTGCGAATGCTCGTAAAGTAGACCGTACCGGCTCCTGGGGACATCGCAATAAGCAGTCCAACGGACGATCGTCGTGCATGCCGTAGCACACACCTTTCTTCCCACTTATCCTGAAGCTGATATCCACCTTCCCTTGCAGAACGCTCATCTGCGCGTCTGTAAGCACGCCGCACGCCGCACGGGGGAGGGATGTGCGCACCGAGCCTTGCACGTGTGGATGGCCGCCATATACGAACCAGCCTGGTTCAGGCTTGACGTTCGCGCCCAGTGCAGCTTCCACCTCGTCGCTACGTTTGAGCTCGTAGATGATCTGGCGCATGACGGACGACGTTGCGCGCTCCGAATTCGTTGCGCGCATGACGAATGCGACCCAGCCGAGCACGCCTAGCCCAATGGACATCCAGAGCATTGGAGAGCGGCCCTGAGTCGCAGTTCAGCTGCACATGAGGCAGAGGGAGCTTGCGGTGCGGACCTCGAGTTCTGGCAGCTCACGCACTGGGCGAGAGAACGTGCGTGGAGGCGGCGGGGGAGGCGGCATTGGTTTGTGCACAGTCGCCGTTGGTACTTCAGACGTCGCCAACGCGCGAGAACGCGCAGGATGAGCTCGTTGTACGCGCCATCCTGTAACAGATGTTCCTAGTAAACTGCGCGCCAAGTGTCGCGAAGTCGCGGAGATGGTTGACGCGTAACGAGACATCTGAACGGGATACTCCGCACCTCAGCAGAACTCTTCACTCCACATACAACCGTCGAATCGTCATTATAAGCAACGCGCGACTTCTATAGCAGCAGCTTCTCGCGCCAAAGTGAAGAAAAGAGGAGAACGGAGAACGTCTAGAGCAAGTAAATTACTGGTAGTAGTGCACCTCGTCGCGCTCGCGCCCGCGCAGGAACGGCGGCTCGGTACCCTTGTAGTAGACGTCGGTCCAGAGATCCTTCTCCTGCGGCCATGCGGATGCCTTGGCTTCCTCCACAGCCTCGTCGACCTCCGCCTTGGCCTCCTTCTCGATCGCCTTCAGCTCCTCCTCCGTTGCGAGACCCCAGTCCTCGAGGTAGCGCTGCAGACCGCGGATCGGGTCGTGCGTGCTGCGCATACGCTGGATCTCGTCGCGCGTGCGGTAGGTTGTGCCGGGGTCAGACATACTGTAGAAGCAGGTCAACAAGGTTGCGCAACATTTGGTCGGGTACAACGTACGAGTGGCCACCGTAGCGGTAAGTCACGAACTCGAGGAGGAGCGGGCCCTTGTCGGCAAGTACCCAGTCGCGAGCGAACTTGGCTCCTTGTCTGGATGCGAGGATGTCCATGCCGTTCACCTCGTAGAATGTCAAACAGAGGTTGAAGGCGTGGACTTGTAACAACACACCTGGATGCCCGGGATTTGGTCGCCGCGCGTGTAGTACAGGGTGTTGGACGAGCTGCGCTCCGCCGAGGTACCCATGCCGTACTTGTTGTTTTCACACACGAACACGCAGGGCAGGTTCCAGAGCTTGGCCATGTTGTACGCCTCGAAGACCTGCCCCTGGTTGCTGGCACCGTCACCGTAGAGCACGAAGGCTGCCGTCTTGGTGCCCTTGTACTTGGCCGCGAAGGCCAGACCGGCGCCGACGGGCACCTGCGCGCCGACAATACCGTTGCCGCCGAAGAAGGTGGGGGTGAAGATGTGCATGGAGCCGCCCTTGCCGTGCGACATGCCATCCTGACGGCCTGCCCCAATGGATTCAGTATTGGTCAACCCCGGCGTCTAAAGCTAGCCGCACCGAGCAACTCGGCGAGAACACCCTTTATGGTGCCTCCGCGAAGCACAGCGAAGGGATGGCAGCGGTAGGCGGTGATGACCTGGTCCTCAGGCGCAATGGCGGACTCGAGACCGACGGAGACGGCTTCCTGCACGCCCGCAAGTTAGCACGAGAAGAAATAGGAGGATTAGCACGACGCGCCTGGCCGATCGCGAGATGGCAGAAACCGCGGATGAGCTTTGCCTTGTACATGGCGTCGGCGGCCATCTCCATGCGGCGCATCGCGTTCATGGTCTTGTAGGTCTTGAGCAGGTCGTCCTTCTGGACCTCGACCTCGAGCGACGGCGGGTCACATTTGTACGCGCTGAACGAGTCGTCGTGCAGCGTGACGGTGAACGGCGCGTCCTTGGACGGTTCGCCTTTTGGCACGGTCGAGTCTGCGGCCGTGAGGATGGAACGCGCCAGGCGCGGCTGGATGGATGTGAGCGGGCTGGGCTGGACGACGGCGAGGGCGGGCTGGACTCACGAAACGCGAGAGGGCGCGCCGTGTGATGAGCATGCCGTGGAAGAAGGGAAAATCGCAGGCCAACGGACGAAGCCGGAGCGCGTTCCGGTCCCCAACGACTTTGACGCCTCATGAGCGCCGTCGTCCCACTCCCCGCTGCCTGCCTCAAGCTCGTCGCGGCGCCCATGGTGCGACTAGAAGATTCTGTGCACATAGATCTGAATATTTCCAGGTAAAGCAGAGCGACCTGCCGTTCAGAATCCTCGTCAGACGCCACGGCGCCACGCTCGCATACACCCAAATGTACATGGCCCACCGACTCGTCGGAGACACGCAATACCGCGAGCGCCATCTCGCAGACTTGATCAAAGGCTCAGACGCGCCGCTCGGGCGACCCGTCGTCGTCCAGCTCGGCGGCAACGACCCGGACATCATGTGCGCGGCCGCGCGCATCGTCGAGCCATATTGTGACGCTGTAGGTCCGTCTCCTCAGTGATGAAGCGTACACCCGCGCTGATACATCGTAGACGTGAACCTTGGCTGCCCGCAACAGCACGCCTGCGACGGACATTATGGCGGCTACCTCATCCAGGCGAGACGCGACTGGCCGACCGTGGAGTCGATAGGTTTGTACGCCTCTCCTGTCACGCGTCTCTCGTTCTCAACACATGCACTCAGTCTCCAAGCTCTGCGCGGCCCTCAGAATTCCTGTACACGTCAAAATGCGGCTCTGCAGCACGACAAGCATGACCGTCGAGCTCGCTGTGCGTCTTGCGCGCGCCGGCGCATCCGTGATCGCGTTGCACGCTCGTCACGTCTCCGCTCGTCGACGACGGCACGGGCCTGCAGAGCTCGAGTGGGTGACAGCCATACGCGAGGCGCTGGCCGTGGAAGGCTGCGAGCATACAAGCGTCCTCAGCAATGGCAACGTCCGCACCCTCGCCGACTGCCACGCGAATCTCACGAAGACCGGCGCGGCCGGCGTCATGGTCGGTGGAGCCCTCCTTGGGAATCCGAGGTACGTTCCGAGCCGCACATATCGAGATAACTCGCTCAGTGCGGTTTAGATTGTTTGCTGGCGAAGACGACAGACCGTGGGACATCGCGGTAGAATACTTGGAGCTCTGCGAGACGTACGCGGATGTTGTGCACTTGGAAGCCATCAAGCAGCACATTAAGAGCTTCTTCAGTTGGGACTTACGATGGTGGGTCGGCCAACAACTGTAGTTGGGCCTCCTGACCACGTCTCGCAGTGTCCGTACGGCCCATTTTGAACCGCTCCTCGAGGAGCTTTCCCTTGCTGCTTCTCTCTCTGAACTTCGCGACGTTTTGTCCACGAGTGTACACGTGACGTATTGGCGTCAGATTGCATCAGGCGACATGTGCAATGCAACAAGTTAAAGTATTGTTCTCCAGAGCTAAACGACATCTTCAAGCATCTGCTTCACTGGTGTAGTCTCCTGGTCAGCGCCTCGGAGTCTTCACCACAAGCCTTGGATCAACGAAACACTGGCATCTCTACCGATACGAATGCAATCCTCATTCTCGTCCTCACTCAAGACTCGGGTACATGATGCTGGAGCCTCCTCGGATTGTGCCGACGTGCTCTTGATGTTTCTCTCTTCGCCTCTTTCCTCCCTCGACGATTGTTTTACATCTAACTAGCGAAGGATATTTCTGGCCTAATGCGCTTCGCATTTGTGTCGCTGGCTGCGACTTTACAGTCGCGAAAAGATCAGCGCTTAGTGACTATTAAGTTAGTGGCGTAGCCATTCAGCCATCTCGCGCATGTGTAATCTCACACTGTTGCTGTGTCCGTGTGTTCAAGGGCGTTCTTCGCTGAACGAGGACTGTTCCAAGAAGCTCAGCGATCAAACGATGCCACGAGAAATCTTGTGGCATCATAGCACAAAGGTGTAATCCACAGGTCTCCAAAGGACCGCTCGCTGTACCTCCTGGCTTCATTGAGTTGATCTGGACCTTGAAGAACATCTCGATCCCACGCACGCTGGAGCGCCAAAGCATCGCCCGAGCTCAGATCCTGGATCTGGCGAAGGTAAGCAACGTAGGCAAGCTCTGTTACGGGAAATCAGTGGATAAATGTGAACATCTGTCCGCAAGCGCTGACAATAGTACACTCCCGCGATGGGGTACGGGCGCAGAGCAACGCTTCGAATGATGAACGGAAGAGGGCCAATGACGCTGGCAGGACTTCCCAAGTGGCCACGCTTGACCGTATTGCAGAGAAGACTCGGCGTGAAGTTCCTACTATCTAGTTCTTCGTCCTCGGACTCCGTAAAGCCGAACAAATATGGGAAAGATTTGAGTGCAGATGGACTGAGCTGAACATGGTGCACTGCGAGAGAACTCTGTCGGGTTCCCCCATGGTCCAGCTTGTCAAAGCCCTTGCCTCACCAGCATCTCAGCCCTTCAGCCATCCAAGCATGCCTCGGTTCAACCCCCTCCCAACGACGACAATTCTCGGTGCGATCGTGGTGGCTCTGTCGGCCCTCGGGATGATCGGCTTCCTCCTCCTCCTCCTCCTCCGATCGAAAGCACGACCAATCGACGAGGAAGCCGGCCCGGACGACATCCCGCTCACCACGATCGTCATCGGCAACGATTCATACACCTACCAATCGGCCCTGAGCCCCACCAGAGAATACGTGCGATTACATAAGATGAAAGCCTGGATCGAATACTACGACACGATCGAAGAAGAAGCCGAAGAGCCGATCGAAGAAGTCGACATAACAGACGCACGCTAATAACAAACAATCTACAAAAGAACGAAAATAGTAACACCAGAAAAAGAACGAAAATACGAAACCTACAAAAAGAGTTCCGGTTCGAAGATAACATAGACATAGAAGGACCAGGACTCCTGGAGAGTCCGATAGAGGTCCAAGGCCAGGGACTCCGGCGTCCCAATAGAGGCCCAAACTTTTGGACTTTTGTGGAACTCAATTCTTGAACACCTCCTGGTACGGTTGTAGGAAATTCTAGTAATGTACAAGTTGAGGTACTATCCACATGCAATGACAACGGGCTCAGAGTAACGTTATCATTATAACGTGCCTGCACATCACCAAAAGGGTAAGCATCTTGTATAAGTCTGTAGTGGGGTATAGGGAATGTGAAGTCTGGCGGAGCGATATAAGCCATGGTAAGATGCGTTCCGGCCTGGTCACGGCAGACGCGCTCCGGTAAGCCGGCGTAAGACCGATTCTGCCGTACGTCGCCTTACATCGCCTTATAATGCAATACAATCCCACCTCAGACTTACGACGGACAGGAAAGAAAATATATAACCGATTCTGACCGGAGCTCATAGCAGGCCAGCGTTGCCAACCTGAGCGCTCTCGTCGGTGAGCCGTGCGCGTCGACAGCACGACGGACACCGCCGGTCCAGATCGTCGCAGGCGGATTAGCGCTGACAGAATATTTAAGTACTCGCAGCAGGCTGGCAGCTTAAATGCTAAAGACTTCAGTATCATATATATTATGCAATATCCTCGTCCGGGTGCGAGGACGCAAAGTCAATAAAATCACATGCTCGGTCATGGACCGGCGACGCGCATAGCGATAGCCGGTGGTTGGATTTTCGCTGGGATGTTCGCATCTCTCCCTCCGCCCATCCTCCGCTCTCCTCCCCGTCGTCTCAAGATATCCATACCCACCCTCCAGGCCCTCAAGCTCACTTCATCTTCAAGATCTGCAGCAGGCCTTTTCCTTTCGGGTCTCGGTTTGCCTCGGTTCTCTCGTCCGTCTCTTGGTGCCGTGTCTGGTCTGGCTTCTGGTCTGGTGTCTGGTCTGGGCTGGCTTGGTTTCTGCTAGCTCCGTGGGCTTCTGTTATCCTGCTGTCTCTACCTGTGTGCTCCTGGTCCCCACTGCCCGCATCAACGCACGGCGACATTGGATACCGCTCCCAATACCCCAGTACGTCCTAACCCCGGTGTCTGAAAGCGTTTTCTTACGTGTCTTTCAGACGATTTATCTGTCGCGGTCAGCCTGCCTGCGTGCGTTTGTCGCAGCGATCACCTGTGCAGGCTGAGGTTGCGCAGATCGACGACAACGCTCTCCTACCACGACGGTGCGCACATTCGGGCGTGCACCGTACTCGTCTTCGCTGTACTGACTACCAGCTGCAGGTTATTGCTTGGCGTGCGCGTTGACCGGGGCATGTCCACCGTGCGCGCGCCGCGGCACATTTGCTTCCAGCCGACTCCTCCTGTACGCGTAGAGCCGCGGGTAGCGCTTCCCCGTATAATATACTACTCTTTACTATTATTCCGTGCACTGTGACCGAGTTTGTGGGGCACCTGGTAAATTCCAAAGGGAGAAGGAATGGGAAGAGGAGCATCCTGGTACCTATGCCCTTGCCTGCACACATAAGAGGCCTATCTTCATATAAGATCCCTAATTTCATGGTCAGGCTCCCTCAGCCTGTCGTCTGCCAGGAAGATTATTGTCAGCAGGTGGCAGGACGGTGTCGGGCATGCGTCGGGCTGACGTGATCTGATGAGCGGCTTATCAGATGCCAACGGCCTTACGGCGGCCTTACGAAGTCTGACCTTGGCGGAAGTATCTTGAATTGTCATTTCAGTCTTCAACTTGCTTATATGTAAGATGGGACCTTGCATGCAATACGGTATATTATCTACCAGTGTATGCACAGTTAAGATTCTGTCTCTTTTGGTGATGCAAGTTAACGACCGGTGGGAGACCGGTTCCGCTCAGCTAACTTTCATGAGAGCCGGGCCTGAGGGTGTCAAGCCAAGGAAACGGGGAAGATTTACAAGGCACGATCATCGGAGTCTTCACCACGTATTTTAGGGACGCTCCCACATTCTTCGGGAGCGAACTCGTTGTAGATTCGGACGTTACGTTGGCTAAGACCGACGTCTGGCCCGGCTCGGGATCAAATGGCGAGTCTGTTGTGTAGACGACATGTAAGTACTTCGGAGACATACTTCAAAAGCCACGTGAAGTCAGAGCTGTCACGACTAATAGCAATGTCGTGGGGGCGGTGTTTTGCACTCCAGCCTCGCAAAGTTAGCCGCGCCGCCCATTCAATCGCACGTGCTCGAGGGCGCAAGTTTGTCTTCTGACATCCAAAGCAGCCATGGATTACGATACGTATAATGTCCGATAGTGGTTCGTCATGGCGAGGACGAAGACGAAGACGAGGGAGGAGCAGGATACCTACTTGACAACAAGGGTAGCAGATGGACAGCGGCAACACCAAAAAGCATAGCGTACGGCAGCCTGAGGGAGGATGGATACAAATGTGCATTATGCGCCACTTTACAGCGAGAAGGACGAAACGTGAAGGGAGTCGTAAATGGACGTCGTGCATCGTTAAAAGTCGAGGAACTCAAGCGCGGTGGAATCGAAAGGGTCTGGTGGGGGCAATGGCTCGAAGTCCTCGAACATGCCTGGGATGTTGCGCGGGGATGGCATGCGGCGCTCGGACGTGTAGTTGCGCGTATCGTCCATACCGGCGACATACGGTATTAACGGCGCCTGCGATTACCCCAGTCGGTCAGATACAGACAGCATAAACACAATAGAAGCGCACGTACCCTGATCTCGCAGCGTTCGAGCGCGTCCCAATCCACGCCCCGGAACCACGGATGGTTCATCACATCGCTCACGCCGCCGTTCATGTTCCCTAATCGTTTGGTGAGGTCCGGGTGGAGGAGCTCGCATACGATGGAGCGCGACAGCGGGTCAATGTCGCGCGGCCAATGTATCCTCCCACGTAGGATCTTCTCGTAGATGCCGAACGCGGTCTCGTCGAAGAATGGCGGGTAGCCAACAAGCATCTCGTACGTGAGAATCCCGCACGCCCACCAGTCGACGGCCTTTCCGTGACCGTGCGACTGGATGACTTCCGGCGCGAGATACTCGGGCGTGCCGCAAAGCGTGTACGTCCTGTCCTCGACGTATTTGGCGAAGCCAAAGTCGGTGAGGCGGAGGTAGCCGCGCGAGTCGAGGAGGAGGTTCTCGGGCTTGAGGTCGCGGTAGACGATGTTGAGTGAGTGGAGATACTTGAGCGCGAGGACGATGGTTGCGAGGTAGAAGCGCGTGACGTCTGGTGTGAAACGTTTTGCGCGACGTAGGTGCGAGAAGAGCTCGCCGCCGGGGATGTAGGAGAGCAGCATGTAGACGTTGAGGTGGTCCTGGAACGTCGCGTAGAGATCGACGATGAACGGGTGGCGGACGCGGCTGAGGAGGAACTTCTCTGCCTTGACGTGCTCGACCTGGCGCAGCTTGATGATCTCTGTCTTGCGCAAGACTTTGAGCGCGAAGAACTTGAGGGCGTCTGGCTGGTTGGTCGCCTTCTTGTAGCGCACAAGGAGGACCTTGCCGAAGGTGCCGGTGCCCAGGGTGTCCTCGACGTCGAAGTCGGTGAGCTTGAGCTTGTCGCCGTCGCTTTCGTCGTCGTGTGTGTGGTCGTCTGATGTGAAGGACGAGTCCGTCATGGAGACCGACGCGGAATAGGGCGGCTCTGAGATGGTTGTGGAGACGGTGCGGGCGTCGTCTGCGTCGTTGAGGGAGAGGGCCTGGAGGGCGGCGAGCGCGTCGTTGTCTGCAGCCTCATGCTTAAGAGGCCGGTTGTGTGGGACGAGCTCCATGGTGATTGCCAGGGAGATGAGACGCGCCGAACTCCGCCCGCGCGCGTTCTCACCGTTCTCCAAATGTCAAAGTGCCCCGTCGAGCACGACAAGCTACCGCCCAGCCATGGCGACGCGTCTAGCGCCGGTTGCCCCGTTGCCCATGGCGACGCCCAGACCGACCAGAGCACCCCGCACCCGCTCCCGACGTCGGCCATAGCGCCGCCCAGCCTCGGCACACAGCGCGTCACGTCCTCCATCCCGCGCGCGACGGGCGGCAACTGGGAGTACCCGTCAGAGGCCCAGTTCTACGCCGCCATGGCCCGCAAGCAGCACAATCCGCGCGCGACAGACATGGCCGTCGTCGTGCCCATCCACAACGCCGTCAACGAGCGCGCCTGGATGCACGTCCTCGACTGGGAGCACGACCAGGGCGGCGACCGCTGCGGCGGCGTCAAGCTCGTTAGCTTCATGGGCAAACCCGCCCAGCGCTCCCCGCGCGCTCGGTGGCGCACATTGCTCGGGTGCGCTCGTTCTTGGAACCGAATAGCGTCGCTCACGTTCTCGCCTAGCTACCAGCCGCCGTTCGATCGCCATGACTGGGTAGTCGATAGATGCGGCACGCGCGTGCGCTATATCATAGACTTCTACACCGGCAGAGGCGCCGCGAATGGCTCGGCACCGTCGTTTTATCTCGACTGTCGGCCGGCGCTAGACAACTGGGAGGGCGTAAAAATGCGCACGCAACGCTTTTTTACTCGATGGTTCGGCCCATCATCACAACCGAGTCGTGCGCAAGCCCCAGAGCCAGCATCCAAAGCGCAATGATCCTGATGTAATCCAACGCAATAAGTTATGCACGACAGGGTACTATCTACTCTTTATACTACTTCTTTGCTTCTTGAGTGGCCGGGGTGGCGGTGGCTCGTCGTCGCTGGACTCGCCCTCACCAGCGCTATAGTCCTCCTCGCTAATCTCTGCTTCCTCATCCCAATATTCACCTTCCCCTGCCGCGTCTCCATCGTCACTCCCAGCTTCATCGTTCTCGTCCTGCTCCATGTCGTCGTCTTCGTCTTCTCCGTCGGCTGCTGCTCCCTTTCTGCCTTTCTTCGACGCTTCCTTTTTCTGTGCAACTCTGCGCTCTTGCTCTTCTCGCCGTTCTCGCCTGAGCTTTTCCTTCGCCGCATGATCTGCACGCAGAGCCGCAAGCTCCTTCTTCGTCTTCGTGACTGTAGTGGATGTGAATAATACGCAATTAACGCAGAGAATTGCGTACCTAGAGCATGGTAGAGCACTTCTCCCTCCTTGCCTGGAGCGCCCTCGGTGATCTTCAAGAGCTTCAGCTCCATCCTGGGCCCGATCTCGTCCAGTTTCACCGCCTTCTTCGTGCCCTTTTTGTTGCCCCGCCCAACGTAGTCCTCCGCAAGGCTCACAGCGTCGCCTGCGTCGCTCGCTGCGCTACTCGCGCTCTCGTAACCCGTCGGATCCGGCTCGCCGGGCTTCCTCAACAAAAAGTCCGCAACGTCCTGCTCATTGCCGAGGTCGAGTACGGGCTTCGCAGACGTCGCCGACTCGAGAACACGTCGTACGCGCTTCGACACGCCGTATGGCCGTACAGAGATGAGGAAGTGGCGCATATCGACTGTGTCACGCTCGGCGTTGTACGCGACGAGCACCACGCGACGCGCCTCGGAGAGCTTGAGTGATGCGGGCGAGAGTGCGGGGAACATAGATTGGAACGTTTTCTGAACGAGCGTGAGATGCGGCGGCGTCTGTGGCCCGGGCGGCGGGAAGGACGCGAGGACGAGCAACGGCGGCGTGAGGTACTCGAGCCCCGTACTCTTTGCGCGGCGATGCACGGCACGTATGTCTTTCGCAAGACTGTATCGCTCGACGCGGAACGAGAGCGTCGGGCCTGACGGTAGCCGGACGATGCGCAGGGAAGGCGAGAGGTCTGTGAGCGTGAAGACGAGCAGGTGCGAGACGTGCAGCGCGGGCGCCATAACCAAGTAATCCTTCAGCTTATTCCGCGAGCGTTCCTACAAGATACACATAAGTCCCGTTGAATATATCTCGTACGGTGAGACGCACCTTGAGCCGCGTCGCGGTGTTGGGCTCCATGACCTGTCGCAAATCGCGCACCAGCGTCGACACGCTCTGTCCGACCTGGCCATGCTTAATCACGAACGACTTGGGCACGCCCGGCGTATGGTCCGAGCCGTCCGTGGACGCTTTGAGGTGTGTGCGGGTTTTTCGTCGCGGGGCCATAGCAGCACAAGACAAAACGCGAAAACGAGTTCGGCTTCGCCCGGCGGCGCGCCCGATCGTTCATGGACGCTTGGACGCGAACAACTTGGACCTTCATGCGCGCGCTGAAATATCGTCGACGAGACGGGAGGCTGGAACCTTCAGTGTCCTCTCGGTCTTTCGTGTCTGTCTCTCACTCGTTATGCGTGTCAGCTTCGCAGTCTCGGTGCTCGCAGCGGCGCTGGTAGCCACTGCGGTACCGTCCGTGCGTGGATCGGCTGTCCCCTCGTCTACATCCCAGTGTCAGAGGAACGAGTTTTACTACATGGAGTGCTGCCTCCCTCAAGGGGGTCCCCAGCGTCCACCGTCGCCTCCGTACGTCTGCGTTCTCAGATCTCACAGACGATCTTCGGCGCCACTAACGATCCTCAGCACCGGCTACGAGTGCCCATCAAACTGGTACTGGAGTAGCAAGTACGACTGTTGCATGCCGCGTACGCTCCCCAGACAGGACCGCGAGCCGGAGTGTCCGCGCGGGTGGAAGTGGAACGACGACGATTGCGCGTGCCGTAAGCAACGCGACGCGTGCTCGAAGGACGACTTCTGGTGGGAGCAGACGACGTGTTGTCTCCCGCACGGAGGGCCGTCCCATCCGCCCACGCCGCCTTCAAATGCGAACTGCCCGTCAAGTGCGCCTCCGTCATCTCCCACGCCGAGAACAAGTACTAACAGCCTTGTAATCGCGCGAACCGAACTTCAGCTTGGTACTGGCACTCGTCACACAAGTGCTGTGTGCCGCGCCATCCGGATGCGCCGTGCCCTCCAACATGCCCACCGGGCTCCCAATGGCACCAGCCAAGCTGGTCATGCCAGCCAGGGCAGCCGCCGCAGCCGTCCCACAGACCGCGAGCAAAGAAAGCCCGAACGGTGCAGCAGGATAGACTTGTCACCGGGGCGTTCTGCCCGCCGACGTACACGGCATGTCCAGTCCTACTGAACGGCACGCTGACCGATGAACTGGAATGGTAAGAGTCTGGCTTCTAGCTAAAGCTGGAAGCGGGTACTGACGTCCCGTGCGGCACTGACTCAGTGTCCATACGAGCTCGGAGCTCCGTAGTTGCGGTGGCTGTCTCTCAGCCTCTGGCTCGACGGCAAGAGGTCTAGACTGCACAACCATCCCGCACGTTGTCAAGGGCGGTGCGACGTGCCATGACGGCGTGTGCGTAGGTAAGCAAGGCAGGGTTGTCGCTCGCAGGCACTTGTCTGATAGGCCACGATGCAGTGTACGCATGCGGGAGAGGGTACACAGCAGGCGATGACCGCGCTTCATGCGTGCGCCGGCAATGACGTTAAGGTTGGGGTGGAACAAACAGGAGGATTGCGGGAAGGAAAGTCATTCGTTGCACCGCAGGATCATGGTTACTGTAGATGGCGCCGGAATAGTAATGCGTACGCGCGCGCTCGCGCTGATCTCCCGGAAGGCAGCGTCTGGAAGTGCAGAGAGAAACGTGAGAGAATGCAGTAATCGGACCGTCGTCCGGTCGACCACGACAGGAACAGACGTGCAAATCCGGCTGGCGTCGACCGGAGGGTCGCTCTGTGCGTGAGAGCAACGTCGCATTTTGGGTCCAGAGCACGATAGCATAATAAACAAAGCAAGCATAGCTGATACTTACACGAGAGGAGCATCCCGTGTTCCCCAAAAGAAACGAAGTCCAAAGTCTGAAGTCCGAGTACGATCGTGACAGTGACGATTGCATTCGTCAATTTTGCCATGCCAGACTCGTCGCAGCTCGACACTGCGAGTTGGCAAAGATACCCTGCTCGACTGCTGACTTTAGAACGTCGACGACCCAGTGTTGTGTGCCGTATACGCCGTCAGGAGCCTGTACGCGCGTTGTTGCCGCGATTCGCTCTAGTCGTTGACGCGCATCCGCACCGAGGTGACGCGCGATCAGGAACTTCCTCGTGATGCGCATGTCTTCTTCTAGCAGAGGGCGAGTCAAAGGCCCCCAGTTGGTCAGACCAACGTGGTTTGGTTCTTGCACGAGGTGCAGTATGCGGAAGACCTCTGCGCCTGAAGGAGCGATGCCGACAGACCACGTAATAGCCCAACGTCGACGCATAGGGTCAGGGTGTTCCATCCAAACAAGGAGATTGACCTCCTTGTCGGTGGGCGCGTCGCGATAGAGCAACGAGAGGTCGGGTGGCGGGATTGCGGCTAGGTTGGCGGGCGTTAATTTCGACGCGTCGAATATTACGGCAGCGCGTAGCAACACTCACAGCTCGGAATGCCCATGTTGTCCTGATACAGCGGCTCTGGGGATATGGCCATTGCGTGTGATCGACGTCGTGTCGAGTGTGAACAAGGGTGGCGGTGATGATGGAAAGGGCGGGGATGCGGGGAGATGCGCGACAAAGTCGGCCGAGTAAAGCGCGCTTTTATACGTCGGGCACGTAAGAAAATGTTATCATGCAATTGCGTGGCCGCAGAAGCGAGGTATGCTTATCGATTGAATGGCAAGCGGCAGGCGTCGCGCGAGAATTTAGTTGAGCCCTTTGACAAGCTCGGGTGTCGGCACGGTGGCCGCAACCCGGTGAAGTGCGGTCGGTTAAACAAGAGACAATGAAAGCAGGATGCACGCCAGGAAGACGCACGAGACAGCAGTCAGATGACGGAGGTGGAGGCGAGGGAGATCTGCTGACAGTGCTGGGAGCGGTTACGAGAGCAGCGTCGGACTAGTCGTTGCGGGGCGGTGAGGGAACGACCACGAGAGCCAAGGAACGCGTTTCGGAGGAGAGCGGACCGGAGGAGGTCCAAAATGAAGCCATCAGAGCGTGCGGGAGATGCAATCAACCAACCCGGGCGCGGGAGCCTTGGGGAAATGGAGGTTCGCGCGATGAAAGAGGACGACCGCAGGCACCACAGAGCCCACGCAGGGCTTCGTCACGCCCGGTGGACCGGAGAGCCGCCAGGGCGAGTACGTACGTGTCTACGCTGGGAAATACGAAGTGCGCGGTAGCTGGCGAAGAGGCGTCCGCATCAGAGGCCCGGCTGGCATCTCCGAGTGGGCCGCTGGCCAGCAGAGCACGGCGCCGCAAATTTCTGGGCCGCGCGGGAGGTCCTCGCCGAGCCCACGACCCGTGGGGTGCAAGCAGCGACTATGGCTAGTTTGGGGGTCGGTAAAGGTGTGAGTAGCCGGCGAGTATGATTTCCTGGCCAGCTCTATAAGGAGGTTACCCCGCACGCGGCGCGGCCGGAGTCAGTTCGCTCTTACCTCCAAGCACCATGCCGTCCTCGCCCAAAGTATTCGATACCCCCTTGACCAGGCTGTTCAAGATCCAGCACCCGGTCATGCTCGCCGGCATGAACGTCGCCGCAGGGCCTCGTCTCGCTGCTGCCGTCACCAACGCGGGAGGTGCGCGGAAAACCGGCCATCCATTACAGCTGCTGACCTCGACGACATCGCAGGTATTGGTGTCATAGGCGGCATCGGAGCCAAGCCCCATATTCTTCAGCGCCAGGTGAGCCACGTCGGGTGTGGGTCTTGTGACCGAAAACTCATTCGACTACACCAGATCGACGAGCTCAAGGTACACGCATTTTACTTGCACTCGGGGACTATGTACTCATAGGTCTGCAGTCGTATCTCGAGGACAAGAACGCGCCTTTCGGTGTCGATCTTCTCCTTCCCGTGAGTCTTACATGCAGGGTTCAAGTCTCACTTTTCACGCTCACACTTCATACAGCAAATCGGCGGCAGTGCACGCAAGACGAACGCACGTTCTGCCTGTTGCGGTCGTTGCGCTCTATCCTGACAGCAGTCACAGCACGACTACACCCACGGCCAACTGCCAGAGCTCATTGACGTGATCATCAAGAGCGGGGCCTCGCTCTTCGTCTGCGCTGTGGGCGTTCCGCCCAAGGAAGTCGTCGATCGTCTCCATGCTGCAAAGATCCCTGTCATGAAGTACGTCGCGCGGCGCTGCCTCTGGTACGCGGTAATGAGTGCTGACACTCCTGGCCGTACAGCATGGTCGGCCACCCCAAGGTCCGCGCAGAAACGCATCATGGACTGCGCTGGGGGCTTACATGATGTATTGCAGCATGTGAAAAAGGCAGTTGAGCGCGGCGTCGACATCATCTGTGCACAGGGTGGAGAAGGAGGCGGCCACACAGGTGACACTGCGTTTAGCATCCTCATTCCGGCTGTCGTCGACCTCTGGTACGTAACACTGTACCAACTCCAAATCTGCTACTGAACAGCTGTTACAGCCAGCAGTACAAGTCTCCTCTGACGGGCGAGCCCGTGCTTTGTGTAGCCGCTGGTGGTATTGCAGATGGCCGCGGCGTCGCAGCCGCCCTGTCGTACGCGTCTGCTTAAGATTTTATACCGCGTGCTCACGCCACACACCCCGGCAGTTATGGCGCCGCTGGCGTCTGGGTCGGTACGCGCTTCGTCGCCTCGGAGGAGGCAGGAGCGCCCAAGCTTCACAAAGAACTCGTGGTGAAGGCAGGGTGCGTGACTTCTCCGCGGCTGTACCGCGTCGCCGGACGTAACGCATCTATACAGGTACGATGACATCGCCCGGACGATCATCTACACCGGTGCGTGCTCCTGGTTGCGAAAACCGCGCCGCGCCACGCCGACCTGACCTCCTAACGCGCCGATGCTATTAGGCCGCCCACTGCGCGTGTACAAGACGCCCTATGTTGAGAACTGGTGCGCCTGTGCTTCTGCGTGCACCAATGGCAATTGTGCTCAACGCACGTTCATGTTCGCAGGGAGCAGAACCGCCAGGAGGAGATCAAGACCCTCACGTCGCAGGGCACTATCCCTGTCGAGCACGAGGTGTCTAAGAACCCGGAACTGTCCAAGGACGCTCGCACCTGTGAGTCAGACATGCGCTCACCGGACTCTCGCCCGCCCTGACACGCTTCGGCGCTCAGTCCTGATGGGCTCGGTCGCTGCGAGGATCAACGTGAGTCCACGTTTCTACATACAGCAGAATGTTGCGCTCACACGAGGTCAATCAATGATAGGATATCAAGCCGGCGAAGGAGATGTGCGTGCAGACCCTGCCGTCTCCCTTGCAGGACTCACTGACCCGCCGATTCCGTTGCACAGCGTCGACGAGTTGGTCACCGGCGCTGCGGAGGCCCTGCTGCTGGCGACAAAGCAAATCACAAAGACCAAGCTTTAGGAGCTTATTGCACCGTAGTTCACATTCGTGTATCCACATCGGTATCTCTAATTATTCAAGCAAGAGGATAGTAACAATATGGTATCGTCAGAGGACCGTATATTGCGGTACGCAAGTCCACAGAACATATCAGAACAGTCTGGAAGAAACAGCGTGATGAGCACAAGTCGTCGTAAAGTGTAAGCGGTGGCCATGCAAGAGGGAGAGCGAGCAGCGTTCATAAATACGAGAGCTGCCGGGGGGTGCCAAAAATACAGTGGATGGGATGCAGACACGCAGTCGGGAGCGGAGCGGAACAGTCATGTCGCCAGTCATGCTACAATGGCAGCGGGGGCTGCAAGTGCTTCAGCTGAGCTGCCATTAGACGAGACGGGTGGCGGACTCGGTCGTCGCGAACCGAAATCCTCAGGTTCCGGGCTCCCCCCGCTGCCTTCGCTCGACGAGTCTTCCGAATCCATGAGATCTTCCAGTTCGCGTTCTTCTTCCGCAGTCAGAACAACCGCGGGTGCGGCCGGCATGGGAGGCGGCGGTGTCGGTATGCGGTATCCCTGCGTTTTGGCTTTTGGCGAGACGAGTTCTGGCGGAGGGCAAACAACGAGAGTTAGCTTTGCATCGCCGTTGGGCCGTTTCATTACCGCCCACAGCAAAGGCGGGTAAGCGGCGGCGCTCAGATTGCTGCTTACCTGCCAGTCTCCACCTGCGCACCGTTCCGTCCATGCTGGCGCTCACTATCCAAGCTTCCGGTTGTCGTTTGCCGGGGACAGAGCGGTGCCAGTAAGCTAAGCTTGTCACGTCGTTGGCGTGGGCGTCGAACTCGCTGAGAAACTCGGGTTCCTCCAGCGAGGAGAAGTCGTACGTGCGGATGGCGTCGCCAGCGCCGGAGAGGACGTACGACTCTCCCATTGCTGCGGGCAAGGGAAGCAAGCACTTGACGGGTGCTGGATGCGCCAGTACCGGCACGCTGTTGAGCGGTCGCAGCGGGAGCGGGTAGGCGTGCAATTGGACGGTCCCATCCGTAGACGCTGTTTGTATGCAAATGCGCGTCAGTCCAGTCCCGAATCTGACCGTGACGTGGACCCGCAGACGCCGCAACAGCATCTACGGGACGCACACGGAAAGGGGTGGAAAAGCGCTCTCTGACCTGTCCATAACATGCCCGCACCGTGCCACATGTCGTTGACGCCTGTCGTGTGCCCAGGCAAATCGGCCTCGAAGATGCCCTTGCAGTTTGCGGATACACCGTATTGCCGATCGAGACGCCAGGCCTTGATTGCACCGAGCGAGTCTGCGGTGAAAAGACGGGTGCACGCGAACGAGTTCTCGTCGGCCGCGAGACATGATATGGGGCGGGTGTGTGCGGAGATGGAGCCGAGTAGCTTGAGAGGCGATGAGGGCCAATTGTGGTCCGAGATGTCCCTGCGTGGAGGACGGAATGTCAGCGTCAGCGCCAGTGTGGTGGCGTTGCCAGCCGGGATCGTGGGTGGCACGCACCAGAAACGAATAATCTTGTCGGAGCCGCCAGAAGCGAGGATCTTGAGCGATGGAATCACGAGGAGACATTTCACGAAATCGCTGTGAGCCTTCTTGGTAGATAATAATCTCTGAGTCTGAGCGAGATGTGAGTAGAGTGCTTTAGCGTGGTGGTGGTTCGGGGGCGTACGTTGGCGTCCCAGACACGGATGGTCTGCCGAGCGACAGGAAGAGCGTCAATGGCGCCGGGCGAGCGAGACGCCCCGGGCGGCGTACCTGGTCCCATGAGCCGGTGATGACTACGTCTCCATGGAAGGCGAGACAAGTGACTGGGCCTTTGTGGCCCTTGAAGGTCGCGAGCGTCGCGCCGGTCTGTGGATGTGGCGCGGTGTTGAGTCAGGGGACTATTCGCCGAATGCGGGAAGCTGGCCAGGCAAAACGCCTAAACTGACCTCGAGACTGGTTCGGGTGAGGACTGCGCTGTTCTCTGCGGCCCAGACGTCGTCGTCGCGCACGACGAGGGCGAGGGGCAGGGAGCCGAGACGGATGGGCTGGCCGATGTGCTTGAGCTTGTCTGCTTTCTTCCTGCGCGCCTGGAGAAGCACGCGGGTGAGGACGACGAGCGCGGGTGGGTCCTGGTGGCGCACCTCGTCTGCGGCCATTGCAGCCTCTGTGCGGAAGAGCTCTGCGCGGGCTGGCTGGTGCGCTGGCTGGACCATGGTGTCGTTTGGATCTTGGGAGGGAGAGGGCATCTTGGTCGCCGGCGCGGGGGGTTTAAAGGAGAGAGGATGGAGCGCCTGGGCGTCTGTTGGCGGCGTGTTATAACTGAACTCGTGCAGGGCAAGAATCAACCCGGCGTCTATCATCCGCGCTTGGGCGCCAAATCCCTCTTGCAGTGCGCCGCCCTCCAGCGATGGCCGCCAGACTCGCATCCTTCAACGCACCGTCCACGCCCAATCACTCCCCATCCCGCCCCCATGCCACAAACACGCCGTCCAAAGCAACAGCCCAAGAGTCCACAATACACAGGCGCGTCCGCGCGCTCCTCACCGAGTTCCGCGTCGCCGCAGCCACCTGGGACGACCTCGTCCTCCACGATGGCTTCAGATCAGCCAAGGCCCTCGTCGATGCCCGGACAGAGCTCGAGTGCGCGCTGTATGCTTCTCGGCGCTTGTCCAACGAACCTCACGCGCGCCTCTCGCTTTTCATTTTTCGTCCTGTGCTAGCAACGCGCTCGCGCTGTTACCTCAGGGCACGCTTCCGCGTGAACGCATCGTCACTCCAAAGATCATCCTCATGGACGCAAAGGCGCAAGAGATCGGAGCTGTACTCATCAAAATGGCATGTCGGCGCCAACCATACCCACCCCGTGACTGACCAACCACCCTTACAATCTCTCTTACAGCGAAAACAGTTCAACAAGATGATCTCAGTCGTCGACAACCTTGACGCCGTGGTGACAGAGGCGCACAAGCAAAAAGGTTGGCTGTGGATACACACCGAACCGCTTTGGCAAACCTGGACCCTCGAAAAGTTTGGTGCGTATATGATCAGCGTGACACTCTGAGAAAGCGCCTACCAACGGCTTTTTTGCCGTTTTTTTCCGGTTTTTGCCTTTCCGGCTTTGTTTCTTTCTTCGGTTGGGGCTTTGGGCCACCCCCGGGGGTTGGCGGCCCTTTTCGGGGCTTCTTCCGGTTCTTTGGAGGCTTCCGGCCTTGCTTTGGGGCGTTGGTTGGCCCAGGCGGGGTTGCAGGATTTTCCTTGGGGGGTTTCGGCGGCCTTTTTGGGGGTTGGGTTGGTTGGTTGTTGGGGGGTTGTTAATTATTTTCCGGGGCGCTTCACGGCGCCTCACGTGTAATATCATTGCGTACAGCTCGGGCACTGCATGTGCACCGTAATTTTACATGTCCTCGTCGTCTATCTGGATCTCTTCCGCGTTAGTCTCAGCCGGTCCCGCCCCCACCCCGTCGGGCGCCTCCCGCGTCGGACCACCGTGCTTCGCCGCAACAAAGCCGCCCTTGCCCGCGGTCGCTTGCTCCGCTGCAGCCATGGGGTCGAGCGCCGGGGCGGCCGGCGCTGAGTCGATGACCTTGCCCTCCCTTGCCGCCAGGGTCTGCGCGGCGATGTACGATGCCTCCGTGTTGTACTTCGCCTGGACGCTGCGCCGGATGCGTAGCATCTCGCCTATACAAAGCGATCAGGTACCACATTTGGACAGGCGCACACGAAGAGAACATGATCAGCCTCCGTGCCACTAACTGCGCATGCATGCATGCAAAGAAGGAACTCACGGAAGGTGTCGTCGGATCCCGTCTCGGCCTCAAAGTCCTTCCACGATTGCCAAAAGTCGGCGTGAACGCGGGGGTCGCAGAACTGGGATGCGTGCGCGTACAGCGCGCGCGCGCGGTCGATCTCGCCAAGCTTGCGCTCCATGGCCGCGAAACGCACGCACATCTGCGCCGTCTGCCGGTCCGGCAGCACCTCGATCGCGCGCTGGTAAATCTCGCGCGTCGCCGGCAGGCCGAAGTTCTCCGCCGCCTTTGCGATGTATATCTCAAACATCTAAAGCATATAGGGGGATTTAGGGGGGCAAAAAGGATTAAGCATCCCAATGTCAGCTGTGCAATCTCCCAACACCAACACCGGAGCAAAGGGGCTGTGGCACTGGGTGACCAAGGGAATGGACGTACCGCGAATTTCTCGTCGTCCGCGACGTGTTCTGTTGCGCGCTGGTAGATGTTCATAGCGCGCTTGGCGAGACCGTGGTCCTCCTCGAGCTTGCCGTAAAGGAGGAACAGCGGCTTGGAGAATTTCGGGGGACATTTCTCGAGCGCTTGCTCGAATAGATCCCGCGCGCGCTCAATCTTCGCGCCGCCCTACATGAATTAAAGCCGCGTGAGCTGACATGCTGCGCACGGCGGCCCGGGAAGACCTCAACTCACATATCGCTTAATGAATTTGGCCAGGTATGTGTTCCAGATTTCGAAGACGACCGGATAGGTGAAGAGCTCGACGCCGCGCTCATAAACCTGAGTACGCAGTCCAAAAGTGCTCATCAGCTTCTGCAATGCCACGGGCGCCGCCACGTGCCTTGAAGCTTTCCTCGAAGTACTTGTTCTCTTCCAGAAACGCGGCATAGTTGATGATGATCTGCAGAACGACAATGCGGCGCCAGTCACTTTAGGCAACCCGGAGCGCCCGGCATGCAGAATCCACGCACCTGTGCGTTGGCGATCCGCAACTCCATTACGGTATCATATGCCGCTTTTGTTGTCTCGACCGTGCCAATGGACTCTTCGAGGTCAATGTAGAACGACCACAACTTCAGGGACTTGAACAGGCGCGCTTGGACCGATAGCGTCTACGAGTCGATGCGAAATGAAGAGTCGAGATGAGCGCGCAAGCCGTCACGTCTGTCGATCCCTGCGTACCTGATCGTGATAACTGATTTTTGTGTTCTTGGGCAAGGCAGCGGCACGCTGCATCACTCGGATTGCCTCGTCGTAGTGGCTACGGGATGTCAGTTACAGCATACCGTGGTGAAACACCACGTTGGGACGTACTCGTGACGCAGCTCCATCTCCGCCCATTCGCACCACACTTCGGCCAACTCGTCGACCGTCCTGAAGGGCACCCTCACAGCTTTTTCGAAGATCTTGCGCGCACTGTCAAGGTCGTGCTCCGCAGCGCCGGTGGTACCGCCCTCCTCGTAAAACCGGGCGAAGTTGATGTACAAACGATGGCAGTTTGCAGTTGCTTTCCGCGGCGACACCGTCTCAATTGCCTTAGTGTACGTCTCGACCACCTGAAACGCGCGAAACCGTCAGTCCCGACGCTATGGCGGTTTGGCCCGTAAAACCACTAACCTTCTCGTCATCCTCGCCGTACAGCGCGACGCGTTTCTCCCATTCTTGCACGTCATGGGGATTCCGTCGCAGAAGCACGTCGTTAACGAGGAATGGCCGGCGATCCATGAGCTCTTCGAACGCCTGCATCCGCTCGTCCAGTTCGCGCTCTGACTCCTTGAGATCATCCTCGTCCTCCCCTCCATTTGCAACGTGGTCCATTAACGCGCTGATCAGCGTCTCGCTGAACTCCGTGTACGCCTCGAAAATTTGCGTGAAGTCGCGGATAGTCACGACAGTCGCCAGTCCCTTCTCGAACGTCGCCTTCGCGCGGTCGAACTCGCTGCGTTTTATCCAGTACTTGGCTATGCCAGACCAGAGACGGCCAGCTTGGTCCTTGTACACGGCTATTCCGTCGCGATGGATGATACCCTCCACGTCAAGCCTGCTCGTATCGGAGGGATCTTCCTCCGGCGTGTAGACGGCGCCAGCCTTCGACTCGACCGTCTGCGGAGGACCCGCAAAGCGCATGAGCGATGCATCCTTCGAAGCTGGAGTCGGCTGCTCCTCCTCCGCAGGTTTCTCGGCTTCGCGGAGAACAGCAAGCTGCTCTGTCTCCTCAACGTCGATACCGACTTCGTCCGCAAAGTTCTCGACGATTTCGAGCCAGTCACAGAGCAATTGATACGGGCTCTTGCCTTCCGCACTTTCGTACTCGTTTCTCGCAGACTTGCGCGCAAGGGAGAGCATGAGCTTCGCTGCCTCGAGGGGGCGGGGTGACGGGTTCTCTGGCGCCAGAAGCAAGGAGACGTAGCGCTCGGTAACGCTTGGGTCGATGACGAGATAGCGGCGGTAGATGGAGACGGTGACTGCGCCGCCCTTGGTTTCCGACCAGAGCAAATAGCGCACCCATATGCGAGAGTGCAAGGATGGAGGCAACGTCCGCAGGGCACGGTCGAAGGTTCGTCGTGCGTGAGTAACGGAGATGGCGGGAGGACATTTGGGGTGGAAGAACAGATTGAAGTAGAGCAACCATAGGCGAGGCATCTGCAGACGCGACGTTAGTATGCTCTCGCATTCATGTAGACTGGAACGCACGTTTGGAAGCCACATGAGAGCACGTTCGAACGTCGCGACTAGGGACTTCCACTCTGACCAGCCGAGTATACCGTCGAGGCCGCCGTCAAACTTCTCGAGGTCTTCCATCTCAGCCTCGAGGTCGTCTTTCATCGGCGCGAACTTCTTGCGACCGCCCGAGCGTTTAGCCTTTGTCGCGCGTCCGAGAACGTAAAACGACCTCGTCTGAAGATATGCCTTCCAGAGCTTGAACGAAGTGGGAAATATCTCGAGCGCGGCCTCGTACAGATACACGACGCGCTGGAGCGCGACGCGAACCTCCGCGCTCGCGAGCGGCCCGAGCAGGCTCGCGATGTCGTCTGCGGGTTGGGCCTTTGCGAGCGCGGTACAGTGGTCGCGTGCGGTGGAGATGGCGACCCACCAGTGGCGGAACGAGTGCGGGTTGCGCAGGAGGTCTTCCTCGCGGTGCACGTCCTGCGGTTTGAGCATGTCCGGGTGCGTGACTGGGGTTGGCACGGGCCACGCGACGGGGAACAGCGCGCTGAGCCCATCGACCGTCCTGGGCGGCGCGGCGGACGCTGGCGGGAGGTTGACCATCGCGGGCAGAGGCAAGAGTCAAGAAACGCGAACAGCGGAGTCCGTTCCAAGCACTTGACTCTTTCCAGTCACGCAACACCGTAGTCCAAAGCCATGGCAAGCAGCGCCGTTCCGAGCGTCTCAGGACCAGGAAAGCTCACCGCGCTCTCGTCTAGCACGGAGTCAAACGCGCAAAGCAGTCTAGGGAGGCAATCGAGGCGAAGAAGAAGAAAGAGGTCGCGCTGCTCGCTGACTATCGCGCCCTCGAGGAGGACGTTATCGCTCGCGTAAGCTTGTTGTCGGGTTGGCCATTGGCTATACTGATTTGAGCTGCAGAAACGCGCTGGCGACTACAGCGAGGAGGCATTCACTCTCACGACCAAGCTGCTCAAGCTTAACTTTGAGTATTATTCCGTATGGAACTACCGTCGACAAATCCTCGAGCGTGCTACCTTCCCGAACGCGTCAGTCGCCCTGATTTCTGTGCTGACTGGACCACTGACGCGGTGCAGGTCGCCGGACAAGATAAATGAGGTGTTGAGCGTCGAGCTCACGTTCACGTCCGCCGCATTGCGACAACACCCAAAGGTCTACTGGATTTGGAATCACCGTAGCTGGTGTCTAGAGCACGTCCCAGACGGGCCCTCTGAAGAAGATCCCCACGGCTGGAAGACAGCAAACTGGAATAAGGAGCTCTTCGTTGTCGAGAAGATGCTGGACGCGGATGCGCGTAACTGTACGTCCAGGTTCACGTTTAATCACAACTCCCGAGCTCAAGGAGATGTCTTTTTGTCACAGTCCACGCGTGGAATTACCGTCGAGTCGTCCTCGCATCGCTCCCCGTCCCGCGGCCACCCGCGGAGGAGCTCGCGTACACACGCCGCAAGATCGAATCTAACTTCTCCAACTTCAGCGCATGGCACCAGCGCTCGAAGGTATTCGCGAGCGTATGGGAGACGCAGGAACCCGGGGACGTCAAGCTGGCAAAGGACGCGGGTGCGTTTTATTGCTTTCGTCGAATTCGGCTGCCATGCCGTACGCTCGTACTCACGTATGCCGTCATCTGGCATTGGCATTGACAGAGTTCGAGCTCGTCAAGAACGCGCTATTCATCGACCCGAACGACCAAAGCGGATGGCTATATCATCGCTGGCTTGTTGGAGACGGCGCCGACGTCTCCATTCTCTCGCGGGAGGTGGGCGTCATTACCGAAATCCTGGAGATCGCGCCGGACAGCAAATGTGCGTCGGCGGTGGATTCTTATTCTCACACACGGTTACGGGCTCTAACGATAGCACAGGGTGCCTAGATTCCCTGGTACACTACAAGCGCCTCCTGCTGCGCGGAACGCCGCTGGGTGTCGACAGCCGGGCGCTGAGACAAGAATGTACAGAGATCTTGCAGAAGCTGGAGGAGATAGATCCGATGCGTAGGAGGCGTTACCAAGATCTACGTGAGCCATACGCCCCTCCCGAATCTTGTCTTATCGATGAGATTGCTCAAGCTCGTCGCTGCAGGGCGCGAGATGGACGTCGAGGCATGATCCATAATGATTTCGCATTGTACAACAGCATACTGCAGAAGGGCCTAGTACACTATTCACATTGGCATAGCGAGGACGGCGTGAGTGTTATCGAACGTTTAGCACTTGCACCTTTGGGGACGTTAGCGACGACCCGACGAGCGGTCAGCGGTCAGACTGACTGTCCCTGCGCGCACTGGCAGCTACGGCAGTGTCAGTGGGGTCAATGGCGACGAGGGCTTGTACTGACCTCGAGCCGCAGCTGCACGACGTTGAGCCGCAGCTCTGCGTGGTGCCGGACTGGTTGACGGGGATCTGTGCATGGAGCCGTCAATGGCGACGACGAGCAGGTCTCGGGGGAGGACGCACAGATTGCATTGTGAGTTGCGAGTTGTGGGGGGTTAGGATCAAGGTGAAGTGAGCCTAAGAGATCACAAGCCTCCGAGCCGCGCCTGCTTTTATAGTGTCAGTTGCCCCTCTTCGCGCCACCGGATCTTTCGGTACGAAATACCAAACGCCTCTGGGTTCCTTGAATGAGTCGAGGTAGATATGCCTCGAGCGCCTTGGCCAGGGAAATTCTCGCGTGCTAGTGGACGCGCTGCTTCGCGAAGTGCTAAATTCAGGAAACGTGTGTCCGTGCGGCTCTGTTCGGGTTGAGCTCGAGATAGAGATTCCGGACGCGGTCTTCTCTCGTGCGATGGTGCAGGACACGGACTGAGCGCGATGTTCTGCAAGCGGCAGCCTCGCATTAGACTCATGTCTTCCAATCGTACGCTGGGGGATGCTCGTGGTGAGCGAGGGGTGCCCATGCGTGAGAGATACGACCCTTGTGTACTCCTCGCTTGTCCCTCATGTGTCTTTGGCAAATGCCCTATTGTGCGTGGGAATTGCTGTATTGTGGATGGAGTAGTAGTATTGTTCTGAAGTTTGAGTTTTGGCGGAGAGAGCGGACTTACGGTGCCTCGTGGCTTCCTCGTGTTGCTCGCCCAAGCGCGTATACACACTCCAGTCGCACTTCCGGCGTCGTTTCTTTTCTGATCCATAGTCCTACTTCGCCCCGGTTTTCCCGTTCCCCATACTCGTCGCTCACCTCGCTCTCGCAACCATGGAACGCGCAGGACGGCTCTTCTCACGGGGCGGCTCGCCTCCAGCCAACCAGTCTTCCCAGCAGCCAACGCCTACGAGCCAGCAGCAACAGCAGCTCCCAGGCTCGCCCCAGTCAGTCCATTCCATTGAGCAGGCCCCCCAGCCGTCCGCGAGCAGCCAGCATCTCGACTCGCTCTTCCGCAACATCGGCCAGCAGCCCGCCCAGCAGCAGTACGGCCAGCAACAGCAGCAGCAGTCTGGCACGGCCTCCAGTACCCCGCTCTCCCACACCTCGGCGGGCACAGGCTCCCAACAGACCGCGGCGGAAAAGCAGTCCGCGCTCTTGTCCACGCTCTACGGCGCGCCCCAGACGCAGCCTATCGCGCCTATCGCCGTGCACAATGGTGGCCAGCAAGACCGCCCGCCCAGTCCGTCCTCCCAGAGGTCCGCGGAGGCCGAGAACCCGGGCAAGATGCTCCTCGAGACTCTCATGGCCGGGTGAGTGAATTATATTCACATTTGCACGGTCTGCACGCGCGCGCAGCGTGTTCGCTCCCCCATCCCATTTTGCCCTCGGCCCATCCGACTCCTTCACACCATATGTCATTGCGGCGCGTCCGGGAAATGGACTGCCTTACAGTCGCCGCGCGTTTCCTGCACGCCCGCAAGTTGCTAATCGTGGTTTAAATCCCCTTTGTGTACAGTACCGCGCCAAAGCAGCCTCCCGTCTCCGTGTCCAGTCAGCAGCCAGTCCAGCAGCAGCAGCAGCAGTCGGAGTACCGTATCGCCCAACCCGTTCCGTCCATCCCGACTCCACCGAACCTCACGCCCGACCTGGAGCGCGGTATCAGCCCACCAAGCCCGCAGCCCAGCCCGCCGCAACAGTCGACTCAGCGTCCCCAGCCTCAGTCCGGGAGGCAGCCGAGCCCGAGCCGCAAGTCCATGTTCGAGTTCGCCTCGCCCTTCGATGTGCTCGCCGCGTCTTCTTCAGGGCCGCGCAAGAAGCCCGTCCCGCAAGTCGCACCGAGCAATACCGGCGTAAGCAGCGGCCCCGACGACCCTCCCTCGCCCAATCCTGCCGTGCAGGATCCACGCCGCAAGTCGGTGGAGAACCTGCTCGAGGGAATCAGCAAGCCGATGCCGCCTCCAGCACCCATGGCGGGCGAGCCCAAGCCCAAGGCGGCGACGACGGTTCAGCAGCAGCCGCAACAGAAGGCATCGCCCCGCGCGTCGCCCCCGCGTACGCTCGCGCAGCGCCCGCCGCTGCGCTCGTCTGAGGCGTCATCCCTCACTCACATCGTCTCCGCAGCACCCGCTCCTGCAGGAAGGGAGCGCGGCTCCTCGCCCACGCCGCGTGGTACCAACAACGCTGGTCCGGGTGGCCAGTGGCAGCAGCAGCAACAGCAGCAGCCGCAAGGCCAAGGCAAGGGTGCGGGCCGTGGCAAGAAACAGCAGGCCGCGCTTGCTCCCGCTGCGTACGTTGTTCGTTCTGGTTAGGGAGGGTTTCTGACCGTTATGTTTGCAGGCCTCAATCGCAGACGATTGTGTTCGATGTTGCCCAGGCGGAAGGTTCCACGCTCGCAAGCACCGACTTCGTCAAGTCGACGGCTATCGCACTGCTCAAGATCGACCCGATCTTTGTTCCAGGCTGCACAATTGGCGTCACGTCGTGGGTTGCCTATGCCATGACAAGAGGTGTGCCCCATGAGATTAGCTCCAACCCTGAAGCTGACCTTCTTGCAGGTCGCGTGCGTGTTATCGGTCGCGCAAACGGCGAACGCACCCTGCTCCAGCTGCCGCCGCTCTTCCCTCCGACGACAACCGTCATCGACATGGTCGTGACCGGCAACCGTTTAGCGGCGGTCACATCGGACGGTGGTTTCGTGATTTGGGAGGTCCCTCGCGTCGTCGAAGACGACGTTCCGTGCGCACTTCCGCATTATGGCGTTGACTTAGTACTGACGATGGCTCTAATAGTGCTTCGCTGCTGCTCTGCGTCGTTCCCTCGCCCGAGAACCCGCTCAAGGTCGTCAAGTGGCACCCGAAGCAGTTCGACACGCTCGCAGTGGGCTCGGATACCGAAATCTTCCTCGTCAACGTTGCTGATGCCATTAATGCATACCACGGCGAGCCGGTCACGCAGAACGAACTCGCGCATCTTGGCAGCGTTTACAGCCTTGTTTCTGTCCGTGGTTCTGTGAACATTCATGGTTCTTATGCTGACCGTGCCCGCCAGCCCCTCGTCAGTTTTGCTTTTGACGCAGCCAACTACACTATTATGGCTATTTCTGAAGATTCGACCTTGTCCTGCTGGAGCAACATGGACAAGCTTCCGGCTTTCACGGCCAAGATCCAAGGCGAAGGCTATCCTTCTTCCATCGACGTTATCGAAGGCGGCGTGGTCATCGGCCGCAAGCAGGGCACTGTCCTCCAGCTCCTGCCGGCGTACTCGGCGGAAGTCCTCTCCACCGTGCGTTTCATCAACGGCGCACGCGAGGACCGCGAGATGTTCGGTCACGTCGCGTACGATAGCCGCATCCGCACCCTCTGGGTTGCAAACAGTCGCAGGGAGAGCTTGATTGCTCTCCGCATCGCGCTCGACCCTGCAGACCCGCATGCCGGTTACTTCGATCAGCTCGTCGAGTTCCCGGGTCTGAAGCCGACTATCCACTTTGTAATCCTTTCTGGCGACGCCGACCCTCGCGGAGAGGAAGCCGAGGCTGCCTGCGTCGCGGCCAAGATCCAGCCGAGCGAGCTCGCGCTTGTGGCCTACTCTGTCCACGCCCACGGCGTCGACCAAGTCCTTATCCGTCAGGAGTGGTTTGACATGGCCATGGCGACCATCCCGCCTCGCCCTGCGCCTTCTCTTTCCGCAGTTCCCTCTGGGATGGTCCAAGCAGTCGTCCCGAGCAGTTCTCCCTCCTCGAGCGACAACAAGGCGTCTCGCGTGCCGCAGCACCAGGCGCATCTCCACCACCCGCAGCCCATCCCGCTCCACCACAACCCCCTCGCGGCCGTTCCCGCACGTCCGAGGACTCCGTCGTCTGAGGACATTGAGGCCGAGGTAGCGGCGACCGTGGACACGCGGTTGGCCGAAGTCAAGCCCCGCGGCCCGAAGGGCGGAGCGAAGGAGAAGAATAAGCAGAAGGAGCAGCAGCAGCAGCAGCAGCAACAGGCACAGCAGCAGCGCACTGACCAAGATGCGGCCCTCAAGTCTGACGCGACCGCATCAGGCTCGGGCTCAGGGTCGAACTCTGGTTCTGGAACCGACACCCTTCTCAACAATGCGCTCACCAAGGAGATTCGCAAGGTCGAGGAGAATTTGCATACGAAGATTGGGCGCTTGATCACGAAGGAGCTCGACAAACAACGTATGTGCATCTATTTGTTCAACCCTCTTTACCCGCTCACATGTCAATCCCCTCTGAAGAGGCACGCCTCGAGGAATTGCGCGCGGCGGAGCAGCAGGCGGACTTCGCTCGTCAGGAGAAGATACTCAAGCTCATCTCCACCGAACTCACTAAGAACACGACGCGCGTTGTGGAGGCTGCCGTCAAGACGGTCGTGCAAAACTCTGTGCTCCCGTCGCTCGAGACCATCACCAAGAACGAGGTCAAGGCAGCCCTGAACGGACAAATTGCCAAAGGTCTGGGAGACTCTGTGAACCAGGTCAGTGCGGCGCGGGAGCTGCCTGAATTGAGCCGGGAACGCTGAACTGCTGTGCGTTCTGCTTAGACACTGCCTAGTGAGATCGAACGGCTCCTTCTCCGGCCTGACGTCGCCAACCACGTCGCGCGCACCTTCTCCTCAACTGTCACGCCACTGGTCGAGCGGAACGTCAAGGATGCTATTACCAAGACCCTTATTCCGGCGTACATGCAGCAGTCCGAGTCGATGCACCAGGAACTCTCGCGTGAGATTCACTCTGAGATTATCAGTGTCAAGAAGGAAATCATAACGTGGCAAAGCGACGCGCTCAAGGGCCAGGAGGTACGAGTCTAACGTACAGTGTGGAAGTCGCTCCTGAGTGCTCACGTGCCTGTGTAGAGCATCATCCGCGACATGGAGATGACCGTCAAGGCGTTGTCCGAGCAAGTCAAGTTCCTCTCCATGAACCTGCTTCCGGGCGTTCAGCCGCCTATGTTGCCACCACCGCGGCGCATATCACCTGTCCAGTCCCACCCTTCGTCCCATTCCCAGCAGGGTAGCTCGCACATGCGCCAGGGTCCTCAGCCCGTACATCCCGGCCCGCCGCCGCAAATGTACCAACAGAACTCGCCGTATGCTCCCCCGCCTCCTCCGCCCCAGAACAACCCTAGCTGGTTCCAGGCGAACCACGGCCCTCCTCCGCCTCACATGCAGCCGCAGCAGGCACCCGTAAGAGACCAGGTGCAGGTGTCGCAAGATGACTGGGACGAGGTCTACCTTTCCGTGCTGGGCACGCAGGACGCTGGGCAGCTCCGCGACTTGCTCGCGCGTTCGAACCCGGATATCATCATGCCACTCAACGGCTCGGTCCCGTTGTCTCAAGCGGTTGTTTTGACGCTGTCGCACCGGGTATGTTCTCCGCTGCATGTTCCTGTTACCAGCTTTGCTAAACCATTGCCGTTGCAGATTGCGCAAGCGATCAGCGAAACGTCCCCCATGGACGAATTCTTCAAATCGGGGATCTGGTGGATCCAGCGCGCAATGGCCGTCCTCAATGTTAATGTGCGTTGCGACGCTCTTACGCCGTCTATTGGGCTAACCGAGATCCTCAGGATCCGATTATTTCCGCTTACGTTGCACGCGTTCTCCCAACCGTGCTCAACATGTTGTCTACGACGAGGCAGCGCATTGGCATCCTTCCTGTGCCCCAGGCGGGCGAGGCCTCCCGCATTGTATCCGACCTGCAGGAGCTCGTCAACAGGAAGATGAACCTCATCCCCATGCCTCTTCCCGCTTGAGCGCGGTGACTGGGTGAGGCGGGGTTGTTGCGCTTGTTCTCAAATTCATGTTTCTCATGTCAATGCCATGTCACGATACTTCTGACTGAATGCTGGGGTTACGGCTTGCTGTGCGCGTCAAATGTATCCATTGCTACTACAAAATCCCTGAACAGAGTTACTCACGTTGTCAACTCGCGGCGTACTGCGCGTTGGGGCAGTCGCGGCCTTGGAGAAGTTGCATCGCCCTTTCGGAGTCCGCGCTTGAACGCTTTCCTCTTGCAGTCGACGTCGGCGCGCCGAGACACTCGTATCTCCTCTGTTTCGTCTGCCAGTGTCGCCGTGCTCCTCGGCTGCCCATCTCTTACGCCAAATATTACCTCTTGACGAGACGCCGACGACGACAACCAACCTCCCGACATGCCTGGCCAAGGATGGTTTAACCTCGAGACCGCGACAAACGCGCTCCCAGAAAATCAGATATTCGAAAATGAGTCCGCGTTCTCGTTCCTAGGCCTTACGCGTACCCAGCGTATATGGGGCTTTATCATCTGGTGCGCAAACGCCTTGCTGCCGCTGCGTGTACACATCGTGCTCAGCCATCCGACTCTGCAGCTCTGGCCTGGGCTTCGTCATCTCGCTCCTGGGCAGCATTCTGCTCTTCCTGCCCGGTTTCCTGACGTCCTTCGTCTGTGCGTCTTGGCGCCTTTGCGCAGCCGCAGGCAGATGCTGAGACGCGCGCAGTGCTTTACACTCTGGGCCTCATAATCTCGCTAGTTGGAACAGGTTTCCTTATAGGGTGAGCGCGTAGTGTCAGATTCTATACCGCCAGGAACTTACCAGAGTGCAGGTTCTTCAAGCAGTTAACACTCGTGGGTCACCTACAAGTACCTGAGGCGTTGGGTCTAACACGCTAGTCCTGTAGATGTTCAAGCCTGTACGCGTGGTGGCGACTCTAGTGTTCCTGGGCACTATGGTCGCTATCTTCGTCGTAGCGTTCGTTGTAGGAAACGATGTAAGCATGCTTTGCCCGCTTGTGTAGCAACAATACTGACGTCGCCTCAGCTCCTTTGCCTTAGTACGCGCGACCCGCTCTATTCGCATTTTACAAAGCTAATCGTATCTGAAAGTCCTCGTCATCGTCGAGTACCTCGCGTATACATGGTCAGCACGCCGATACATCGACCACGCCAGTGAACTGAAATCTCTACAGGTATTGCCTGTCCTACATACCGTATGCCCGAACCGGCATCCTCAAGTTGATTGGAATGGCATGATGTGGAAAGCTGCATGCTGGCCGTGCGCTCGACTGCAACTGTACATCACGCCGCGAACAACGACTATTACGACTCGAATTACAGCTCCCAGCGACGTCCCTCTTTCCCTGCTGTCACGAGCGGTGTCCTTCTCTTGTCGGCAAAGCTCTTGACTATCCACGGCGCTTGGGACCTTCGCAAACCGCTGTCGCATCCTCAGCAAAGAAGATCTCTGTGATTCTGAAGACCTTACGTTTCCACATGTACACGCTGGCGAAGGTCTTCGTCCTTCTTCAAGGTGTCCAGAAACTCGGGAAGAAATGTCGGCAAGGAGGTTTCTGCGGGTAGTATGTGCAAGTGGACGCGCTGCAAGGCGTCTTTCTTCATGAACGTCGCCAGGCCTTGGAGCTCGTCGTGTGTGTAGTTGACCCGTATCCACAGTTCGCGAACCCGAACCTGGTTCGGCACTGTCATGCGAGCAAGATCTCGTACCCGTACTGTGAAGTTGAGGTAGACGATTTCCTGCTCTTGGCTTTAGCGCCGAAGACTATCACGTTGCACTGGACGGGCGGCTCACCGCTGCAGTCCATGACCACATTTCTCTCATGGCGCGCGACTGAGCAGTGTAATTGACCACACCGTCCATGACCATGACCCGGCCCCCCACTCTGCGCGGGTAACGACCGTCTTGTGGAGAAGCAATGATAACGACTTTGGGTTGCATGACTGCGATGCAACCCCCAAGGTATGGGCCCCGCCCAGGTATGTCGAATCGGTCGCCAGGCATAGAACCGTCGAAGGCCATGACGTGCATGCTAACCGTCCGTACGCTCGACTTCGAGAGGTAGCTTGAGATCTCAATGAAGGCTTCCCACGCGCCGTTCAACGCCACAGCTCTGACGTGTGTGGCCAGCGGAGGATTATCCCTCAAGGTGCGGACAAAGTTGTCGGCTACATCCTCAGTGGAAAGGACCACCGTGTGGTAGATGTGCGGCGTGGAGATCCTATGGAAAGCTCTGCTGACGAGTGCGACGGCGGCGCCTCTCCGAGTGTACGGGACGATGTCCGCAAGTTCGCCGTCGTCGACGAGGAGGAAACTCGCCAGGATGGCGTCCCATAGTTCCTCTGCAAGTTGAACCATGTCGAGGAAGAGGCGCGTCAATGTTACCGTACCTCCATCTTATATCGTATACCCAGGGCAGAGGGTTGGGGGTTCTGTCAGTGTGCCGACGCTGCGGCACCGCCCCCTGACGCTGACATGAACGGCTGAAGAGAATCGTCGACAGTGTTCTAAGGCACCAGAAGCTGTCAAGGAAGTAGAGATTCTTCGATATTCGGTACACGGTGTCAAGGGGTCAGAGCTTCGCTGTCCTACGCGGACGTTACAAGGGCGTATCGACACGGCGGACAATGGGATATTTACGCTTTGAAGTTGTTCTTCATGTCGCGCAACTTGTCCATGATCTTCGTTGTTTCAGTCTCGCCAGTGGCGCTTCTGGATGGATATGAGTTGCTGTGGTGGACAACTGCGACGGAGCAACATACTGCACAGGCTTGGAGTCAAGGCGCATGAAGACATTCCACTCCTTCTCGTCTCCAATTGTGGACTTCCCTGCCGTCACTTGCTCCTTATCCACAAGAGCCTTGAGCTTTGCAATCCCGGCGTTCTGCGGGTCGACCTGCGATGCGGCGTGAGCTATGCAATCGCAACGCCTGACGAAGTTCGTACATGGCGACCAAAGGCAAGATTTCCTGCCCAGGCACACATCAGCTGTAAGAATTCCATGCATAGTGAGTGTGACGTACCAGCGGTGTACTCATGTCCGTTGTATAGAAGCGTGTCGTCTGGCAGGCCCCCGAGCTTGGTCAATGCGGCATGCATCTCTGCTGCCGTCCCCTCGAAGAACCGACCGCAGCCTCCGGTGAACAAGGTGTCACTGTTTTCGATTGAGAAGTTGGAGCCGCACGACTGAAGCCAACGTACCCAGTGAAAACAGCCTTCTCACTCGGGTTCGTCTTGTCATGCACGAAGTAGCATATCGAGTCTTGCGTGTGGCACGGCGTGTGCAAACATCTGAACAGAGCTGAGACTTTGCACACAAGAGCGTGCGTAATGCGTAACGCACTGGATCTCGAGGTCGCCGATCGACAGTGTCGAGCCGTCTTTGACCTCGTCCGTCAACGCCTCAACCTCCTTTGACCCTCCGTACACAGGGGTACCCGGGAACGTCTCGAGCTGCGAGAAACATCAGGACCGTCTTTCGTCACAGCATTCCGAGATGAACGTACGAATTTCTATGCAGGGGCATAAGCGAATGTGGATACTTGAACACGGACGACGCACCTTGTTACCTCCCGCGTGGTCGAAGTGGTGGTGCGTCGTGAGCACAGCGGAGAAGGACAGACCCTCCTTGTCTGCCGCCGCCTTGATCTTGGGGACGTCGTACGGGTCGACCGCGACAGCCTTGCCGCCGCCCGCGGCGATGATGTACCTACCCTGCTATGAGCACGTCGTACTGCAACGGGTCCTTCAGACGCACATGTAGTTGTCCGAGCGCGCGCCGACTGGGATGACTCGCGGCATTCTGCTGGTCGTGGCGTAGGTGTGCCTCGCGAAAGCACGAAGCATTCCGGTTATAAAACGTCATCTGCTCCGAGAGGGGGGAAGCGTAAGCAGCTGACTAAGCCAGAAATAACCATGCGTGGCATTGACAGAGTACTACAAAAAGCTGGTGAGAGTAATATACATTGCGGGGTGGACAGGGAAGAAGAGCGCTAAGGAGGGATGGAGGGATGCAGGATGCTACACCACGGTCACATACATGGGGCTACAAAGCGAAAACTAAAAAGTCGGAAACCGTTGAGGAGGAGATGGTGAGGAGAGTTCTCGTCATATGTCTGGGGATTCGTCACGTGAGTCGCAGGCATAACATCGTCGTATGCGTCTATGAGATTCAGCAGCATAGAAACCGCCGCCCGCCGCGTCTCCCGTGGGTGTCGTCCTGGTGAGCGTTCGTTATGGCGCCGTTTGGCATTGTGCGAGGGACGGACTTTCCAGGGGCCGCACCGACACTCTGTCGTGGGTCGTACTCTCCCACAACGGGCGTCGCCAAGCCCGTGCGGAGGGTGCCTTGCATACTTTGGTCGAGGATCGCGATGTTGGAGCTGCCCTTGAACTGGCCGCTCGTATTCAGGTTCTGCCCACTACGGTTATACGGGTGGTAATGAGGACTACCGCGCACCCCGACCGTCGGCGACTCCGTCCGAACACGCAGATCACCCGGAGCAGGCCTACGGTCGTACTGGGACGCGGTAGAGCTGACGCTGTGCTGCACCTGATGAGATCGCCGGCCGTTCTGTGTCTGCTGCATCGCGGCGGATGCGGGCTCAATTGGTGTCAAGGAACACGCCTGCAGATGCGCCTGCCGAAGAAGTGGAGGCGAGTACTGAACTTCGGCGTCAGTCACGCAGTCGCGGAACGCCTAGATTCCCTACCAAGCTGACGTCGTAGCCTTTGCCTGCGTTGAGGAGCATCCAATCGAAGACGCCGTCTTCCTCGATCTTCTGATCCACGAGCATCTTGGTGAAGAGCTCCCGCATGTAATCGTAGTCTGGCGTCTCCTCGAAGCCCAGTCGCCTCGCATAAGACAAATAGAACGCGACTTCCTGCGGGAAGCCTTCACACAGGTCCAGAATCTGCGTGTCTTGCCTACCGCACAGTGAGCTCGACTCTTTGATAAGGTACGCGGACGTACTTCTTCTGACCGATCTTCTCGTACTTCTGCTTGTTCGTCTGGGCTTTCAGCCCTTGCCAAGGCAGCGAACCACGCAGGAAGTAGACGAGAACGTGACCAAGACTCTCCAGATCGTCTCTTCGAGATTGCTCGCGGCCGCTGTACCATGTTTAGTTGGGCACATAGTAGCAGGATGAATAGGGGACGTGCAGATGTGTGTTGATGCTCATGTAGCGCGCCGTACCGCTAAGCGACTTCTTCTCGCGATACGGAATGTGGACCCGTGTGCGAGGGTCTCGGTATGCCTGTCACGAGTCGTTTACTTGGTCGCACGGAAAGGGAGCGAAGCGCGCACCTTGGCCATGCCAAAGTCGACCATGTGTACGACATTGGCGAGCTTGGTGTTGGGGAGGCCGATAAGGAAGTTGTCTGGCTGCGTAGAGTGAGCAGGGTGATGCTGTGAGTGGCGGTAAAGCTACCTTGATGTCTATGGGTGCGCATGAGCAATGCGATGACAGCGGGTGAACCGGGATGGCGCACCTCGATAGATGAGCGACTTTTCATGAATCGCTTGCACTCTGGTGATCTGCAGGCACTGATGAGCATGCTGTGCCAGACACGAGCGTGGAGGAGCGTCACCATCTGCTTCGCTGCGGGATCGTAAGCAAACAAATCCGACGGACGCCACGGGAGGATAAGAGAGCACGCACCGAGCATGCAGACGGTCTTGATAGAGAATTTGCGAGAGCATAAATCGAACAGGTCTTCGAGATTTGGGCCCAGGAGGTCGAGAATGAGGACGTTGTGGAGGCCCTCTTGACCGAAGTAGTAGACTTGGGGGAAGCCAGCTGACGACGCGCGTCGTCACGGGGGCAGGGCAAGAACGTGAGTGGGCACGTTGGGTTAAGGCTGGCCGAGCAGCTCACGCATGCCGCTGAGCATCCTGTAGCTCCTGAACTCATCGCGCAGCTACGTTGAGGCGGCCAGGACGACGCGGACGGCGACGACAAGCGCAAAAGCGACGAAGACGAGGAAAGGGACCCGGGCATCGCAGTCAGCTCATTTGCCATTACGATGGACCACTATTGCACTGACCTGGGGTGAGTCGCTCTTCCTAGGCTCGAACTTGAGCGCGACGGGCTGGCCGTTGGTGATATTGGTGCCTAATAGACAAGTGCAGTGAGCCCGGGAGCGCCATTGAGGGTAGACAGCGTCCAAACCTTCATATACGACGCCAAAGGAGCCCTCGCCGCAGCGTCTGCCGACTCTGAAGGTGCCGTTGCCGACGACGGTGGAGCTCGTCGAGGTCGACATGGCGGCGTGAGTCCAAGACGGGAAGGGAACTCTCCGCCAAACAGAGCGCTCACCCTTTCCCGGCGCGGTCTCGGGGGCCTACCGCCATGTCCCTGCTGCTGCTATCGCTCGCTGCACACCGCCTGCCAGCGCAGACCCAAGCTAGGGTCTGTGCAAGACCCTTGGTCGCGTTGCAGACGCGCTCATTCGCGTGGACGCGTTACCCAGGCGCGTGCACAGAATATTGCCCCAACCACAGCCCGTTCTGATGCGCCACGCAGAGCGCCAGAGCCGGCTGCAGAAACGCGCACCTCCAGCAGAGCGCAGAGAACGTCCGCAAAATGTCGACCCTGAGAATATGCCTGTGCAGCAGGAGCCCGCAGACTCGCCGATGTGGGACGGCACAATTCTGCTTCCTAGACGCGACGCGCGCGAGAGCCTTGAGAGAATGCTCAGCAACGACATGCTCGTCGTCACACGGTACGCAGGCGTCTGCCCGACCAGAGCCGCGTACTCATCCGCACCTCCTCAAGGCAACTCGAAATGCTAAACATCTTCATGGGGTACGTCTACGAGTATCCCTCCGCATCCCGCAGTACTCATATGCAGACAGCTTCGAGCAGAGCAATAAGTATGCGATCAACAATGTCAATGGAGAGGTCGTAGGCTACATCGTCGAGGAGCCAAGGTCGGCAACGGAACGCGCACTCGCGGCGGCATGCTCACCGCACGCGCAGAGGCTTCTTGCAAACACTGTCGCGGCAGCTCTTCCGCACTCACCGTCCTTTCCGCGCCCTGGTTCTCGACCGCGACGGCTCGCCTCTCCTCTGGGTATAGTCTTCTCCGCACTCTGAGTCTGGATGTTTCTTACGCAACTGTAGATGCGTCGCCCCTTCTCTTGGATCAACTCCAAAATGTATGTGCAACACCAGGCTTTCTCCGCGGAACCGGATACACTTCGTGAAGAGCAAGAACCCACCCTGGAAACCTTTGGCGTCATCCAACAGCGCTGGCACCTCTGGCGTCGACGCTACCAGCTCTTCCTCCGCGACTCGTCTCTCAAGGAAGACACCAACCCAGAGAATCAAGATGACGACGTCTACGCGCAATTCGGCGATGTAGACGCTGGCTTCCTGTCTTGGGAGTTCCCCGTGGTAGACGAGGTGCAGGAAATCGCACTCGTCGAGCGAAACTTCAGGGGATTCGGCCGCGAGATCTTCACAGACAGCGGCCAATACGCCATACGTTTTGTGCCCGACCTCGAAAATCCGCGAAATGCGGACTTGACGTACGTTCGGAAGCTCGACGTGAACGAGCGCGCCCTCGTCCTCGCGTTGAGTATCAACACCGACTTTGACTTTTTCTCGCGCCATTCGGAAGGAGGGTATGTTGCTTCGTCACTCTTTATAGGATGCAGCTTATTGTTGCTCTTTATGACGCAGGGGTAGCTGGTTCTTGCCTCTGCTCATAATCTTTGGGGAGTGATAAAGGATGGAAAGCATGTACAACCCGACAAGATGCAGCGGACGTGTTCCGCATCAAATAAAGTAGAATCAGGCCGCCTCTCATGGCTCTATCATCTGGGTACAACGAAGGGAGCTAGCTTACGATGCCATTTGTGAACAGTGAACTGGCGAACTCCGCAAAATCGCGTTGAGTCACGTGGTATACTGCGCCACATTCTGTGATCATTTGCTGTGGAGGCGTGAGTGTATTCACGACCGTGAGGTATTGTCTTGACGTGAGACTTTTTAGTATACGATGCAGCTCTTTGTGCTGAACAGGCGGAGTTGACGCGAGCATGCTGACATTCAACGTTCACTATGGTTCTCGACGCACGCGACTTCCTCGACGACACTGACGCGCTCGACGCGTTCATACGCAGCACGGGGCCTACAGAAGAGTACGCGTGCCTCACGTCTTGCGCGTGGCGACAAGTGTTGAGCCATAGCCATACAGCGACGTCGAGTGTCAGATCTGCGGCGACGCACTCGGTCATCTGAGCGAAACGGCCCGCCAGGTGCACTACGAGCAGCACTTTGAAGATTCCGCAGCGCCCATCGCCAGCTGTTCGAATGTGTCGATGTCGGTGGAAACGGATGGAGGGACCGGAGGTAAGCGCTGGGTGTCCGGTGGCGTAATAAACGACGCGGGGCCGACGTCATCGCGTTGAACCAGGTCCACGCCAATCTCACACATCTCCCTTATACCAGACCCTTTCGACTCTGCCTCCTCGCTTTCTCTGCCAAACTCGCCCGTACAGTCTACGTCCTCGCTCCAAATGCCAGGCGCGCTCTCATCCGGCCGTCTCTCGACCTACTTCCAGCGCAAGCCGGGTAAAGAGCATACTGTCGGACTCGATGTCGAGCCGCCCCCGAGGGAGAATATATTCTGGCACCCAGGACTAGGCGACGCTCCGCCACCGGCGAACTTTACACCAGGTGCGTTCGTATTGCAGACCACGTCGTGCACGCTGATTGTGCGCCCAGGCGTCATGCCACTGCTCAAACGCGCCCTCGTCAAGACGCACGCAAAGGGTACTACGCGCCAAGCCTACTTGTGCTGCGACTCTGCCACCCACGTCGCCACAGAGCGCTGGGACATGGGCTGGGGATGCGGGTGAGCACCTTTCTCCCCCATTTGCCCCAAACTCATACCATGCCCAGCTACCGCAACTTCCTCATGGCATGTACTGCGCTCATGGGCCAGCACGAGCGACCAGAATACGCACAACTGCTCGAGCAGCCGATGCCGCCTGGCGTGCGAAATCTCCAGCGGTGGATCCAGACGGCCTGGAGGGACGGTGCGTCACCTTTCGAGTACGCTGACCAAGCGTCTGCTTACATTGTCATCTAGGATACGATGCGGAGGGCGCTCGACAGCTGAAGAACAGACTTGTGGGAACGAAACGATGGATTGGAACAGGCGGTATGTCGTGTCGGCTTACTGCACTGTCCACTGACACAATTCCATTAGAGCTATACACAGCATTCACACATCGTGGGATCCCGTACGCTTCGCACTCCCACGTCATGTCTTTATGCTCATTCAAGGTCCAGCTGTCGCCTCGTCGACTTTCCTAACGTCGGTACGTGTTTCTGTTCGCCAGAAGGATATCGACACTGAACTACCGCAGCGCCGCAGGTCATCCTTAAGTGGGTTCGTGACTATTTCGACCCGCAAGCCGAGAAATCCTCCATTGGCAACGCGGTCGACGCGATTAAAGGCGCAAGCCCTGTCGTCATCACCAAGAAGATGCCGCTCGTCCTGCAGCATGCTGGACATTCGCGGACGATCGTCGGCATTGAAGTCAACCGCGCTGGGGATACGAATCTCCTTATCTACGACCCCTCGCGGTACGTGCCATCTGTGCTCCTTTGAAAGTACTTGGAGGTCCTGACGCAAAACTTGGTAGACGTCCAGCGAGGCAAGTGCGCGAGGCGGCCCTGGCAGCTCACCTCAAGATCGAAGTCGCACATCGCGGGTACCAGAACAAGTTGTCGCGAGTGCTGCATCCGTTCAACCGGCGGAAACGTGAACGGGCAGACGAAGGCGCGTCCATGCCATCGGCGAAGAAGGTTCGAGTCGACGAGAACGGGAACGCCGGTGCAGGCGCGCAGCAGAACCTGCCGGAGACGCACACACGCGCTGCTTCGTTGGCCCTCGCGGAGACGCAGCTCGATCCCCTGAAGCTTGTGAAGCTGTTCCGCCTGAACAGCTCGAAGGTGGGCAAGAACTCCAAGTACCAGATCTTGTGGTTCCCGATGACGGAACCGTATACGGATGACCAGCGGTGGGCGCACCGCGAGGTGCGCAGTGAGCAAATTCGGTGATAGATAGGTAGATTTCGGACATTATGATTTGGACAACGACTTTCTACGACGATCTCGATAGTAGATGACATTTTGTATCACACTGATAATCTAGTTCTATTACTTACGGTACCCGCTCGTTTCTGCTAGTAATGCCACCGTCACTCTAATTCATTGGTAGATTCATGCCTCGATCCCAAACGCTATCGTCGGCGCGCCATACAGACTGCACAGAATCTTGGATCCGCCCTGCTTTCCCGCACCTGCCGCGACGTAGAGAGGAATGAAATGCTCTTCGCGTGGGTTGGAAACCCGGAAGCCTGGGTGCTTTGGAAGCGCATACAACGCTGCCTTCCGCGCCTCGGGCTCCTGAATTTCAGACGCCTTGAGAATGGCCTCGCACCACTCCTTGAAGATTGGCCGCGCAGTGCTTTCCGAGAACGCAGCCAACTCGCGGAACGAGTGTACCGGTACACCCCCAGCGAGGATGAGTACGCCATCGGATCGGAGCGAGTCGAGCGCGCGTCCGAGAGCCCATTCGTCGTCGAGCTCGAGTGACGC